>CM044956.1:10425547-10477749 GCA_024516035.1 Bactericera cockerelli | reverse complement strand
GTGTCACAATTTTAAGAGATATTTTTAACCAAATTTTAAATATCGGCCATTTCCCAATACTTTGGAAAACCTCCAAAGTTATAGCCATAGTAAAACCGGCCAAGTCGCCACACAAAGCAGAGTCCTATAGACCCATTAGTTTACTGTGCATCCTTAGCAAAATTTTAGAAAAGGTTATTTTAAGTCGATTTGATTTGTTCTTGGAGAGAGAAAAACTTCTTGCCGACGAACAATTTGGTTTTAGGCAAAACCGTTCCACGGTGGGCCAAATATCACGTATTGCTGATCATATTATCTCTAATTTTAACTTGAAAAAACACACTGGCATGATCCTACTCGACATCCAACGTTGTTTTGACTCAGTTTGGCACAATGGACTTATTTATAAACTAATAACAACGCACTGTCCTAATTACCTAATACTTATTTTTCATTCCTATCTTACCAATCGAAGACTTCGTGTCTGCATTGATTCACACAACTCAGGGAATGCTACCTTTGTCTCTACTGACCAAATTCTCAATAATTCTAACCTTACCCTACCATTTGGTCATAGTACCCTTTCTAGCCCTAAAAAAATTGCAGCCGGAGTGCCCCAGGGGAGCCTAGTCGGGCCAAAACTTTACATTTTCTTCACCCACGACGCCCCTAAACATAAATTTGTGCCTGACGCAGCTTTCGCTGACGATACGGCAATGTTTACTTCTTCCTGGAGAATCGACACTATCATAAATAGACTAAAACAATGTTCTAATCGTTATTACAGGTACTTTAGCAAATGGCGCATTAAAATTAACCCTGATAAAACTGAGGCCATCATCTTTACTCGCAGGAGACCCTTACTACCCCGCTCTATACATGTATTTAACACTGATGTAGCTATAAAAAAAGAAGTTAAGTATCTAGGGGTCTACCTAGATTCTAAACTAACATACACATCACACATGCATCATATTAAAAAGAAATATTTTGCAGCCTTAAATACCCTATACCCTATATTCAATTATAAGTCTAAATTGAGCATAAAAAATAAAATTCTCCTTTATAAATCTTGTTTACGACCCGTGATCACGTACGCATGCCCCGCCTGGAATACTATCTGTAACACCAAAGTCAAAAGTCTCCAAGTTTTACAAAATAAAGCCCTTCGGATAGCATTAAAACGAAGAAGAAATACAAAAATCTCAATTCTACATGAAGAATCTAAAGTCCCATACCTATCTGATTTCACCAAAAAACTCAACATTAACTTTTACAATAAATTAAAAAAATCTAAAATTCCTGTGTTAAATAAACTTCTCTCTTATAGAATACCGAATAAAATTAAATATAAGAGACTCCTACATAATACACTAATTTAATATTATGTTATCTAGATTCTTAAGGAGATGGACGGTGGTTCGAGTCCAAAGTCCAGTAAAGAAAAAATTAAATCAAGTTTGAGTAGCATCACAACATTCACTTTGAAACCCAGTACGGATATCATGAATATCATACTTTATTGCTCACTACTCCTTTCTAAACGTAATCTAGTAGATACTCATCTTACCTTGTAACTTTATGTATTGACAATAATTATCAATAGCTACCTAAGTACCAGTAGCACTACCAGTTATGGTACATTCAAAACACCCAAACCTATTAGATACTTACCACCCAAACCTATTTAGGTTTTTGTTTAAAATTTTCCTAATATATTCAAACCTTAGATACTTAATTACCTAGTTACTACTTATTTTCTCTTTTTTCTGTCAGTCAAAGTTATTAGATTGTAAACTGGAACTGACTGTTATACCTACTATGTATGCATGTAATATTATTTTCAAATAAAGACTATTAAACATTTATTAAAAAAAAAAAAAAAAAAAAGACTTGACACCTCCCGCTTATTCTCTCTCCCCACGCAGGCAAGAGGTCCAACATCCTGCAGAAAGTCGACCTGTCCATCCTGAGCAACCAGCGCTGTCAGGAGTGGTACCTGGCTGAGGGCAAGAAGATCAGTGTGCGGGAGTCTCAGATGTGTGCGGGCTATGAGCGGGGGGGCAGGGATGCTTGCTGGGTGAGTTATTAAGCCTGCGGGTATGTGGAAGGGAGGAGGATGAGTGTGCGGGAGTCTCAGATGTGTGCGGGCTATGAGCTGGGGGGCAGGGATGCTTGCTGGGTGAGTTATGAAGCCTGCGGGTATGTGGAAGGGAGGAGGATGAGTGTGCGGGAGTCTCAGATGTGTGCGGGCTATGAGCAGGGGGGCAGGGATGCTTGCTGGGTGAGTTATTAAGCCTGCGGGTATGTGGAAGGGAGGAGGATGAGTGTGCGGGAGTCTCAGATGTGTGCGGGCTATGAGCAGGGGGGCAGGGATGCTTACTGGGTGAGTTATTAAGCCTGCGGGTATGTGGAAGGGAGGAGGATGAGTGTGCGGGAGTCTCAGATGTGTGCGGGCTATGAGCAGGGGGGCAGGGATGCTTGCTGGGTGAGTTATCAAGCCTGCGGGTATGTGGAAGGGAGGAGGATGCGTGTGCGGGAGTCTCAGATGTGTGCGAGTTATGAGCTGGGGGTCAGGGACACTTAAAAGATCGCCTATATGCTGCGGATATAGGAATATCGCCTTATTTATACTTCCCAATTAAGATTTATACTATACTTCCCAATGAGTCCTATTATTCCAACAGTAAGAGCAAGACGTATTACATTATGTTGACAAAAAGTGGGAGGACAACTATAATAACTAGTCATGCCCCGGTAGGGTTTCGAAATCGCGACCTCTGAATAACCAGACCGACGGACGCCTTGACCCTACTGGGACTGACTGTTGAATTGGTGTTTTCTCTCACAGGCCAGACCCTACCCTACCGGGACTGACTGTTGCATTTGTGCTTTCTCTCACAGGCCAGACCCTACCCTACCGGGACTGACTGTTGCATTTGTGTTTTCTCTCACAGGCCAGACCCTACCCTACCGGGACTGACTGTTGCATTTGTGTTTTCTCTCACAGGCGGACAGTGGGGGCCCGCTGATGCTGTCCGGCCCTGGCGAGGCTCAGGTGGTGGGCCTGGTGTCCACGGGCATAGGATGCGCGAGGCCCAGACTCCCCGGCCTCTACACGAGGCTCTCCCGGTACATGGATTGGATCTCGGACACCTTGGATATTCACTAGGTTGTTATTATTATTATTATTTTTTTTTTTTTTTTGGTTTTTAACGTCGCTGTCAACTGCATGGTCATATCACAACGGGGGTGTTACCCTCCATTCGCAGGAAACTCACAAACCTGCTACCCACATTAACCTCACCCAGCCTGGGTTGGGCCGGAATGCCACCAGCATCACGAAGTCTTCACCTCGCTGGACGTTGCTTAACTTTGGTGATTCAACGAGAACCGGTGAATTCAACGCGCCATCGACGCTGGCTTAGGTTGTTATTTATTTTTATTAAAGATGGGTGTTTCACAGCTTTGTATTTTATTTCGTAGCCATGAAACAGTAGCGACTTTAGACACTACTTGTGGTCTCTGTTGTAACTTACCCATCCCGTAGCATGCCTACCCTCTGATGGGCGGGAAGTGACACAATACCTCCTGTTTAGGTGCTAGGTCACCACGAGCGCACCAGAAGGTATCCCTTACAAACAACTGTAACCAAAATTTTAAAAGACATTTTTTGTCAGCTTGGAGGTTTGAACCCGGGACCTTCTCCATGGCAAGTGAGTATCTTACCACTGAGCTAATCGTTCTCTGGATGCGTTAGTGTTGGGTGGGCAATAGGCAGCATTTTGGGTCGAGTGGGTATCCCCACCCGAACCAAGCCCTGGATACCAACAGCATTGGTCAATGCGATAGTCTGCATGGGAGCGCTGGGACCCGTTGGTTCGAACCCCACTGTGAATTTAATGCACGAATTTTTCTTAATTTTTTTGACACTTGAACCACATATTCTACTTCTTTTTTCACTTCTCCTTTTCCCAAACTTACTTGGGGTCGGCATTTGGGACAGCACAAATGCTGGACTAAGGAAACTCTCAAGTCGTAGTGCCTATTACATGTTACATGCTTTGAAGGGTTAAACTGCGCTTTCGAAGTCGGCTATGTTCACATTTTATTCGTTGGTAAGCTGTCCCAGCTACGAACATTAACTTCAACCAGCCTGTGAACGTGAATATCCCGGGTTCAATACTGGTCAGAGTAAAATAATAATACTCTTCAGTGGAAGGTTATACTACCAGACGAGGTTAATAGTCAAAGCATTTTCTATACCACCTAACCGTTAGAGTCTTATTATTATGTGGTCGCAAAATCAAATTTTTGAGGAAAAATTCACGACTGATGTGCACAAATTGATATCTAATATTTTTTGTAGGTAGTTGTGTGATACCTATTTACCAAAGAACCTTTTTTGATTTTCCACAATCTATTAAAAAACGTAGGAACCCTGCCAGTGTTTTGGGTACTTACTCTTGAAGAAGTGATGGATTTTGAAGAAGTGATGGAGCTTTTTTCTTAATTTTATAATGTTTCAATAAAATTATAATCTATTGATCTCATTAAAATGTACAATTTACATTATTTATTTATTTATCATGTGTTTTTCTCTCTCTCTCTTTCTTTTTAATTCTACCAAAAACAAAGACGTGAAATAGGTCACTGAGTTTATTTTCTCACAATCTGCTTTTTTTTCGGTCGGTTTTTTCGAAATTGAGAAAAAATAACATTTCTGGTTGAAGAGTGGTCAGGTCTAATGCCTTATTGACCTTATTGAAAGTAAGAACCCTATTAGTTTCTGTCATTAAAAAATGTACGTTCTGTTTGTTTATTTCATAGAAACTTGGGAAAATACAATTTTCTAGTAAAATAATAATTTCATTTTTAAGGTAAAAAATTAATTTTAATTAAATAATTGTGTCCTTATAATTTTTGCTAAAAATAAAATGAAAATAAATCATACATGAAAATATTATGATATATTACCTACCTAGTATTTTTAAATATACAAATAAATACCTATGGGTAATGAGTCTTTCCAGTATACTTTCATAGTGGGTATTTTTTACTACAGAAAATGGATGTTATCCTTAAATATTTTTTATTGATTTAAAATCAAAACACTTTCACTACGAGTTTAATAGAGGATTTCAAAACATCTCCTTTCGTAAGTATAACAATGGATATAAAAATTACCTTACCAAAATGTGACAATTAAAATAAAAAAAATCAATGAACAACCAATACATATTCATATAAATGTAATACTAGGTACCTCTACCTATAATTATGTTCTGAGGTCATGAACGAACAATCGAACATGTTCCTTAGAAAAGATTATAAAAATTCAAATGTCGAGCTGATATAATATCTAATGATATAGAAGGAATTATTTCCTTGTATTCCTTGAGTTATGGGGCTTCCATATATGTATACATATATATAGTAGAACCCCGTTATTATGAACCCCGATATTATGAACTTCTTATAAAAGGAACTTTTTTTTTCCGCAATTTTTTTTTTGAATTGGAAATTTTCTCTAATTTCTCAAGAATTACTGACTTCTTTAGATCCTCACAATAGGTCTATGTACAATGTACATACATATTTGGTATTTATATACCTAATCTGTACTTAAATTAACATTCAAATACATGTACGCTCGTTCATAAATATGTCTAAAATTTGCCTAATTTCCCTTTCTTTGACCTATGATTATATGGAACTCCGATATTATGAACTTTTACATTGAAACCCGCTATTATGAACTACCCCTGGTCCCAATTAGTCCATAATAACGGGGTTCTACTGTACATATGTAGATACTATGACAAGTGAATCCGCATAGATTTAATCTGGATCGGCAAATTATGAATCCCCCTCTAATCTACCTCAAATATGCAACTTTCATCTATCTGTCGATCATAATATCCCGAGCTCGGGTTACTACTATCCTGGCGAAAGCTCTGTACTATGGAGAGTAAGCTTTCGGACGCATCCACCTCTATGGATTCCGCCAGTAAATTTGAACTGAAAATTAAAAAGGAAAAAAAGTTTTCTGTGAATGAAAAGTAAAGAAATTCTTACGAAAAAAAGCCAAATTTTCTCGACCGAGATGGTTTCGTGCGTACAAAAAAATAATAATTTATACAAACAACCGTGTGAGGTTTTAGAGACGGTAAGCAAAAAGAAAAACAATTAAATTTAAGCTAACATTAAATTTTACCAAAAGAATTGATCTCCAATTTGAGCATTTGCCTTCACTGAATCAGACTCCAAAATATTATACAACACCTACTGTAGGTTAAGTATCTTGTATGTTGTTGTAAGTTGTTAAAAAAAAAAAATTAAAAAAAAAATTAAAAAAAAAAAAAAAAAAAAAAAATAGATTACAATTCTATCTGCCTCGATTATTTATGAAAGTCTTTCTCATTTTGCGACCCTACATTTTCCTTGAGATTGTATCTAGTAAAGCTCAAGTTGTTCATTTCAAAACATTTTACTGCGATATTAAGGATATACGACTTCCGTCGTTAGGTTATTTTTTCATTTATATAAAAATCTTAAAATAAATAAAACTGAGCGCTTTTGAAAAAAAAACAAGTAATAACAAATTTACTACTTAATAAAAAATTAGTACACTAAAAATAAAAATCAAATGGTCATTTTGTCGCAAATAAAAATTAATCTTTAGAACTATTTTTTTTACTCAGCTAAAAAAATAAATATACACCTACTGGTTTTATGAGATGAACTACATGGGCTAGAAATAATTATTGGATTCCATGATCGAGTCAGTTCTTGAGGTACCTACATTTCAATATTTAAAACAATACGAAAAATAATGACTCAAGTTGCACAGAATAATAATATTATTGTAACAACAAAACGCTCATCAAAATGTGAAAATTTGATGCTGGTGAAATCTATGATTTTTTTTCGGAGCGACATAATATTGTAGGAACATAGTTTATGTAAGTTTATCAGAAAAAAAGACTTGAACTCTTATTCAGTTTCTAATTATAACTAACCAATAATTGAAACTACTCACAAGAATTGAGTAACAGATGTAAAGTTATGAAATCTGAGAAGGCATCTAAATCAGATTGTTCTTAAAGTGTAGTATAAAGATGAGATCTTTGGAAATGATTGTTTAAAAAAGTTAACTATTTACGTAGTTTGTATTAACGCTACAAGAACACATTAGGTACCACCTACCCAACTAGTGTTGTCATTTTGTGTTAATCACAATCGTGATATCACAATTGCTCAAAATATTTTTACTAATTTTTTGCTTAACTTGGAATTAGAACCACTGACCTCTTTACAAGTCCGCCGCTTCAAGGCGGTATCAAGACGGAGGTTTGACCATCCATTCTGTGGAAACTTCCCAACCTGCTACCAACATTAACCTCAACCAGTCTGGGTCGGGCCGGGAATAACCCAGTATCACGATAGTTCAAATTTGAAAATGGTAACTAATCCAAGTCCAAAACTCGCTGGACGTTGCTTTACTTTAGTGACAGTGAGAACTGTGGTATCGACGCTGGCAGTGTGCTTTTTAGGGTAGCCAGGCTATGGCAAGATTTTTGTAGCTACCGTGTGGGAAACCACCCTGTTGTTTTTTTTGAGTATATGTATTTTAGATTAGAAGATAGTATTTTTTTGACAGTATTTTTTTACAAATAAGATCGGATCATATCAAAAATTACGAGTCAATCTGAGGAAAAGTTCAGATTTTTTCCTGCATAATCCAGTCTAAACTCAACACAAAAGTTTTCATATTAAGTATAGGTATCTAGTTACTTCACTTTGAGAACAACTGAAACTATATTAGGCTATCTAGCTAATCATCTAGCAATATTTCGTTATAAACAACATGTTATTCAATAATTTATACATAATATACTACAAATAACAAAGATATACCCACTTTATTTTCGTAGCCATCGATGTGGTCCTGACAGCGGACAAAACTTACTGAACCGAAACAGCTGTCTTTGGGATGCGCGGAGTTTCGAGTGCCATCATCGCAGTAAAAGCATGGTCCACACATTCCAATCTCTTATTCAGAAAAGCATCCCTCTGAACGTTTTCCTGAAGGTATTGGATTAAAGAATAACTTTTCTGTCTTTCCATGAATTCCGTTGAATATTCGTCTTCGTTTTGAGAGAATGTCACATTTTTGTTTTACTTCCTATAATTCGGATAGTTTCTAATATTATAATTAGGAAGTATCGTGTTCATTTTTGTAATTTTAATGTATGTAATTTCTATGTATCTAAATAAATAGACATCAATAAATAGACATACAATCACATTTCCATCTGTCGTTTAGGCGTTGTCTAAAAAACGACTGTTTCGCCCGACTAATTCATAGATGTCGTGATTGCTTTGCTTCTGTCTTTTTCTATTTGGTCGATTTCCTTGACACAGGTGGGTCTGTTATAGTTGTTCTGGGAACATAGGTGGTTCTATCATAGTATTGTTCTGGGAACACAGGTGGTTCTATCATAGTATTGTTCTGGGAACACAGGTGGTTCTATCATAGTATTGTTCTGGCAACACAGGTGGTTCTATCATAGTATTGTTCTGGGACTGACTTCCGGCCGGGTCGACATCGTTCAATAGTATGTGATTTATCGATCATGTTCATACACAAATATCGTCTACAAAATAAATCACTAAATTCTACTCGTACGATTGTAACAACTAGAAATAAAACAAAACAGTACCAGAATAAATTAGTTCTAAATAAAAACTAAGATAATATTGTCATTATTGAAATTCACTAGTTGCTAGTTAATATCAAAATAAAAATCTAAACCAAATTTGAACAAAGCGGGAATGAGGAAAAACTATCCTTGGGATGGATAATTTACTAACTAATGTCATCTGTTGGTAACTAATATCAGCTGTTGGTAATACATTCTATGAAAGTATTACGGACCTATTTGTTTTCTTAAAATTATTCTTTGTCTAAGATAAAGTAAGTAAAGTTTAATCTAATCATATTTCTAGCTGGAGAAAACCCATATAAAATTATATTTTGCATTTCGTAAAAAAAATCTCGATCTTGCGAAAAATTCAGTGAACATAATGTATACTAGGTAAATAATATAAATTATATAAAAAAAACCTATTTGCGACTTAATGCCTTAAGGCCCCCCTCCGGTGAAGCTAGGGAGATTTAACCTCACCCAGCCTGCGTGGAGCCGGGAATAGCATAAAGTAGACTGCCATTATGTGACCATGTATGGATTCGAAACCACAACGGTACCAAGGATGAGTCTGTTTCACAGGCTTCTTAATTTCGTAGCCATGAAACAGCAGCTCCTTTAAATGCTTGTGTTCTGTGTAGCTTGCCCAAACTAAATTATGCCACCTCTCAAATGGGCAAATGACTTATGACCGGTTCTACGGATCTTGAAAAACACCTAAAAAACACGAAACTGGGGATTGGGAACGTTAACTATCGTTCGTCAAAAAGATTCGTCAAATTAGCGCTAGTGCAGTACAACTTCTCACTTTTCTGTTTATACTGATTAAAATAGAAAGGTTAGTGGATGACATGGATTTTCAGAACTATTACCTGCTGATGAGAGCAAATAAGCTCGAAACACCTGTCTAGGTATGTTCTGATATTCATGTACATCTAATACAACTTCTCACTTTTCTGTTTATACTGATATACTGATACAGTGAATCGAGGGTTTTGCTCGCCAAACCAAGGTGGTTTTTAGGTGTTTTTCAAGATCTGTAACCGAGGTGGTTTTTAGGTGTTTTTCAAGATCGGTAGAACCGGTCATTATAATTTTATTTGACGGCTCGTGCAGCTGGCAGGACTTACCTCTCCAGGAGTCGCCTCTTCAGTTCCGGCGGGTAGGTCACGTAGATGTACTGCTCGTCTGGACTCAGCTCGGGGTTGTACTGAGAGTGGTGGGGGGAGGGGCTGTCTGTCACACTGTTGCTGCCTATACTGAGGTCATCCGAGCTGGGATAGGGGGGAGGGGGGAGGGGAGAGAGCAAAAAGTTATCATATTTTTTTTTTAAGTTTCCATTTATTTATTTTTTACACTAACATCTTCTACAAACAATGAGGGTATACCCACCTTCAAAAGATAAAAAATCTTGTGCTGAAGGTGGGGATAGTTTATTTTGTCTTATTCCTCAGAAGTTTGCATAAGCTTAGGAGATGATATTAAGAAATATTATTACTGTACAAATAAAAAAACCATTTTCTTCAATTCGATTTTTTTTTTTAAACAAGATTCGTGTTTTATTTGTACATCATTTCATTACAATGTTTTCTATAACAATAACGCATAATAAATAACCCAGACAGCACAGTCAACTGGATGTATACCATACTGTTAGGTGGAAAAAGTCTACTTGCCCACCTGGAAATCAGCTGGAGATTTCCACCTTCCACCTGACCTCCACCTGGAAATCAACTGGACAGTAACCCAACTTTTAACTGGAAGTCAGTTGCCCAAAGTCAACTGGATTTGTTCCACTTATTTCCAGCTACTTATAGCGCTCTCTAGTGGATGGGTAGTAACTCACTACCACAATGTTGACATACCTATTTACCTATACTGTACATTATACTACATAATAATCAAATGCTACGCTCTTGGTTTTGAGGTCGTGGGTTCGAATCCCATTATATGCATTTTTTTTGCAAATAATAATAATAATAATAGTAATAAAAATCTAGAAACAAATGTATATTAGGCATAAATTCAATTTCAGTTATTTAATTTAGAGGCCACACATTCAAATCTCATGAAGAATATTTTTTTTGTATAAAAATAAAGTAATAAATTTTAAATAGGTTTTTTTAACACATACACACACACAAATTTGGGTATAATTTTTTTTTATAGAAATTTGGAAAGAAAAAGAAAATAACTAATCTGTTTTAAACAACACAATTCAAATAAGACTCTTTAACATGATTATATTTTACAATAAGAGTGTTTATTATTAATAAAAAAATTGTCACAAAAGTGTAAAATGCACTATTAAATTTCCACCATGTCACAAGACCTTGTACCAATGTATCACAAGTACTTCCTAAGTAGGTATAATCTCTATATATTATAATACTCAAAGTTGTGCATGTCTGGCTGACTATGTCCTCTTGGGGTTACAATACGAAACGGTACTTTCACTGAGAGTTCACCCCCCCCTAAGCCACCTTCAACATACTAGAAAATTATCAAAATAAAAATATGTAATACAATTTTCAAGTGCACTGGTAATCAAGTGGTTAACGTGCTAGTCAGATAATCCACTTAGCGTAGGGTTCCGTTGTTTCAATTTTTTCCTCATTATGGTTGTGACCACATAATAATAAGACTCTGAGGGTTAGGTGGTAGAAAATGCTTTGAGCATAACCTGACCTGGTGGTTACCTTCCAATTAAAAATGTTATTATTATTTTCATTAGGACACCGGCCATGAGAAAAAACCTTAATGGTGACAAAATGCCAGGTTTTAGCTAGTATAGAAATAAAATAATGATATCCAATTATAAAATATGCTCATACCATGTACATAATCACAATAAAATAATAATACTATGTAAATGAAAATATATTTCTTCAGTGAAACCAAAAATAACAAAGAAATAAACTAATAGCCAGCAGAAAATGATGATGAGGCATTGAATACACCAGTTTTTATGAAATAGCCAAAGTTAAGCAATGTCTAACGTGGTGGAACATGGATTAGTGAATGTTATTATGTATTTGTAATCCTTCATGACAATTTACATACTTCTGTGGCTAATTAGAATTGCTGGGTTGTTTGCTTTGAGAATTATTACCAAAAAAGCATTGTTATACTTAAATTAAAACAAAATTGACTTAATTGTTAAGACTAGTGAAATTATAAAACACAATAGTGTGGAACACTTTTTTTTAATAGATATAAAATGAACACAAAATTTGAGGGGCTTCATAGTAATAAGGTGGTTTAGAAAGCTGAATAGTTAATATTATTATTAGAGACAGTGCACAGAAGATTGGCTAATTAATTTTGAGTCAAATAATTAGGAAGCATGTAAAAAAGTATACACTACATCATCTTTTTAGTGTGGCAGAAGCACGTACGAGTGAAAAATTCATTTTATAATAAAATATTATGTATTGCATATCTAAAAAAAAATCCACAGAATGAAAATTTTCATTATCTAGCACCATACATCAGATAATTCAGCTGTTTCCTTGCTTGACCCAGGACCTTTTTTAAGGTACAATTCCAAGTGAATAATTGGTGTTGAACCCCTGTGCTAGTTTGACTGTCCAGTGTCCAGGAACAGTAGAGTGCAGAAAGTTCATTATTGTCCAAGTGCATGGAGTATTGTCCAATGAAGAATGTTATCCATTTTTAACTTTTTGTTGTCCTTTCCTTTTCTTCTGTCACGATTCACGATTTAGAATTTTAGACAAACCAAAGAACTCCTTCTGTGACATCTCAAAATCAAATATGGAGTTCAGTAAGAATTAACACTTTCTCGAAATCAAATTTGAAGTTCAGTTAGAATTAACACTTGCAGTAGTTATAAAAATGTTCAAAAACTAATTGAAATAGGTACCAATTATAAAAAGAATTAAAACAACTCACAATAATCGAGAATCACAAAAACGGAATTTCTCTAAAAAATTATTCAAAGATTAAAGATGGCGAATGCAACAAGAACACTCTCGGTAAAGTTCGTGTGAAACCCGAATCTATCCGAGAGCGCGTTTTAACTGAACTGGAGAAATGTGGAGCCTCTCCAGCTGACTGGTCAACTGACTAAATTCTATTTATGTCCTAGCTGGAGAGATTCGTTATACTTCCAGCTGACTGCCCAGGTGACTGAGTCTAGATGGATTTTTGTTGGAAATATCCAGGTGGCTGGTCAACTGATTTAATCCATAATGGAAAAATCCAGCTGTCGGGACAGCTGGAGGTCCAGTTGACTTTATACACCTGGATATTTCCACCTTAAATCCAGACTGGAAGTCACCTGCCGTGCTGTCTGGGAAATAAGTACTTAAATTTATTATTTTTTTCGTGTCGTGGCGTGAAAAAATACATCACAAAGGTAAAATAAAGTTCATAAAATTATATCATAGACACTGGGTATTTCAACCACTGATTCTGCTTCTATACACTATACTCACTCAAAGAGAACCCAGATGATTCTGCTCCTACTATACTTACTCAAAGAGAACCCAGGTGATTCTGCTCCTACTAAAGAGAACCCAGATGATTCTGCTCCTACTATACTTACTCAAAGAGAACCCAGATGATTCTGCTCCTACTATACTTACTCAAAGAGAACCCAGATGATTCTGCTCCTACTATACTCACTCAAAGAGAACCCCGATGATTCTGCTTCTACTTACTCAAAGAGAACCCAGATGACGTAGTAGCAAAGACACAACCCCAGGGACAAAACCATGACAAACACGAAAACCAGACCCCATGGAAAACCCTTGAGGTCGGACAGGGGCTCCTCCCAGTACCTGTCGCAGGTGAGGTACCAGCACACAGCCTGGTTCAATTCATCTGGGAATTGCAAAGAAAATAAGTTTTAAATGAAGTTTATTAAGACTTAAAATGATTTTAAGTCTTAATAAACTGCAATAGGTACCAGCACACGGCCTGGTTCAATTCGTCTGGGAAGTGCAAAGAAAATAAGTTTTAAGTCTTAAGAAACTTCATTATAGGTACCAGCACACAGCCTGGTTCAATTCGTCTAAGAAGTGCAAAGAAAATAAGTTTTAAGTCTTAATAAACTTTATCAGGTACCAGCACACGGCCTGGTTCAATTCGTCTGGGAAGTGCAAAGAAAATAAGTTTTAAGTCTTAACAAACTTCATTAGGTACCAGCACACGACCAGGTTCAATTTGTCTGGGAAGTGCAAAGAAAATAAGTTTTAAGTCTTAATAAACTTCATCATCATCATAGGGTGGCGTCATCGTGAACGATGGTAGCCAGACAGTGGAGTAATGACTCAGCACTTCTACCACTGTCTATACAAGGAGGCTAGTAATTGATAAGGGCCCCCAGAACCAAGCCAATGCTGGTCTACTCCCTGTTTATACTTAGTTTATAAACTTCATAGAAGTCAGCAAAGATCCCATATTTAACGCAATAAGTCCATTTTGGTGAAAAAAAATTCGTGACCTTTTTGATGAAAAAAAAATAAAATAAAAAGCAGGTGGAGTTTAATTTTAATGGAACTAAAACTCGAACTAGAAGATTAGGTATTTCCTGAGAACATACCTCAAAATAATAAGAATATAATATAAGACGCGTAGATATGTGGTAAGTGTGCCCCGGAACCGCTTTCGCATTACTTCAGGGCACTTTACCTATACATCCATGCCATTCCGGAAGCGGAAAATTTTGGTCAGAAATTTCCGCTCCGGCCGGGATTCGAACCCGCAACCTCCGGGTCAGTAACCAATGCTCTTAACCACTGCGCCACGGAGGCTGGCAGATATCAAAAGCTGTATGTCTGAATCTATCTACGTTACAACATTTTCATGCACATATAGTTAATTTTATTATAACTATCGATGAGCTTATTTAGTTAAAATAAATTTATTATTAATTTTTTAACTCACCTTCAACTTCCCTGAAATCTTCCACGGATAAGTTGATCAGAAGACCCAGAATGCAATCTCTGACGAGGGCCTGAAAAAAGAAAGAAAACTTGTTGAGTGACGAAATATTGAATATTCCTCAGCTTGTTCTAGCAGTTCTAGCATTCTAGCTCACCCAATGTGTGGAACTATCCATTTTGCGAGTTTAAAGTTTTAAATTTAATTTATTTGTCTGTCCCGGTAGCTCAGTGGTAAATGCGGCACTCTGTGGATCCAGAGATTCCAGAGGTCGCGGGTTTGAAACCCAGCCGGGACATGACAAGTTATCCTCCCTTTTGGTATTTTTACCACATAATAATATGTCTTGGGCTTACTGCTGGAATAATGGGACTTTAATAGTCCCTATCGGACAGTATAAAAAAGGCGATATTATTATTATTATTTAATTAACGATTAGTGTGGGTGTGCCTGTAGGTATGCTAGAAATAACGACCGTTCAATTAATTTTCTCAAACTTCATTCCATTTAAAATTAAAATCCTGTACTTTCAGGGGAAATTCATATTGAAAAAAAAAATCATATAAAGCCTAAAGCCCTCATAGCTTGCCCTAAAGTTTTCCCTAAAGCTCTCATAGCTTGCCCTAAAGTTTTCCCTAAAGCTCTCATAGCTTGCCCTAAAGTTTTCCCTAAAGCTCTCATAGCTTGCCCTAAAGTTTTCCCTAAAGCTCTCATAGCTTGCCCTAAAGTTTTCCCTAAAGCTCTCATAGCTTGCCTTAAAGTTTGCCCTAAAGCTCTCATAGCTTGCCCTAAAGTTTGCCCTAAAGCTCTCATAGCTCGTGTAGTGTTTACCTCGCATCGTTGTTTCAGCTTAAAGAGCTGGTCCGGACGGCAGTTGGCCTTCAACTTTTGAACATCTTGTGTGCGTTGTTGTTTAGGTGGGACTGATGAGTCCACTAGATTGTCACAGGTGGCGTTTCCCTCCCCGTCTTGATTGCTCGGCGCCTCCGACCTAGAAAATATCAAGAATATCATTAGCCAAAGTCGATGGCACATTGAATACACCAGTATTTTAAATGTATATCAAATTTAATTTTATCTTTATCTTAATTGTTAACATTCAGTAATGTATAAATATACAGTAAATTGATTCCTGGTTAAGTTTTTCAGCGATTGTAGGGTATAACACCCGTCGTGATATGACCAAGCAGTAGAAAGTGACGTCAAAACCAAAAAAAGAAAGAATATCATTAATTTTCTGAGTTTCACTTATTCCAGCATTTAGCTGAAACCTGGCACTTTGTCTCCATAAAGGTTCTTCCCCATGTTTTTTTCGTACTGTACCTGAGACACCGACTGTTCTCCTGGTGCTTGCCGCCCCCGCCGCCCTGGCCCGCCGGTGGAATGGTGGGATATGGAACGCGAATCAGCTCCCGCGGTCCCACCGGTGCAAGCGCTGTGTGGTACGTGTTCGCCTCGCGCCAGATCTCCAGGTCCGTGCTAAGGCTGGACCCGCCCTCCGGAGGCATGGCCAGGTTCTGATGACGCACCACTTCGCATCTCATGACGTCACAGTAGTCCGCGAGGCACACTGCGTCTTCTGCCTGTAAATTTGTTTTTAGTAATTACAACACATCAGGTAGATGGAAATGTCCAAGGGTTGGATGGAAGAGATTGCCATAGGTTAGGCAACCTATTGCCATAGGTTAGGCAAACAACCCAGATAGGACAAAAGTATATAATTATTTTATTTATTTAATTATCTCTCGTTTTTATATATTGCTTCGGAATTTGTATATTTATACAAATACAATCAATAATTTTAATTTTTGGTTTTATAATTATTATAAAACCAAAAATTAAAATTGGAAATTTATGTAATAACGAATTTTTTGCGGATTCCGATAGATACTACATAAATGAAGCGCGCGATGAGCTCAGTGGTTAAGCCACTCGCTTGCCATGCGGAAGGTCCCGGGTTCGATCCCCCGTGTGGCCAAAAAATTGTATTCTTAATTTGGTTACAATTGTTTGTAAGGGATACCTTCCGGTGCGCTCGTGTTGACCCAGCACCTAAATGGGAAGTATTGTGTTACTCCTCGCCCATCAGAGGGGAGGCATACTACGGGATGGGCAGGCTACAACACAGACCACAAGCGTCTATAGTAGCTCCTGTTCCATGGCTACGAAATAAAAAAGGCTGTGAAACACTCATCTTAATAAAAAAATGAATGTATGGAATGCCAAGTCTATCATGCAACGGACACCCCTGACACCTCCTCCCCTTAAATACAGCCTTGACGTAGGTACATCGTTTCGGGCCTGAATTTGGGGCCACCGCCCTTAAAGTACATATCAGAGTCATTATAAAAACTACAATAACAATAATAACTCGAACCTTTCTACCTCACCTTCGCGTTGGGTCGACGCCATAGACCTATGTACCTTGCACTGGTAGTCAAGTAATTAACGCGCTAGTCTAGTAATCCCGGTAGCGTAGGGATCCGTTGGTTCGAATCTCACCCAGTGCATGAATTTTTACTCATTCATTTGAGTTTGTTACCACATAATAATAAGACTCTGAGGGTTAAGTGGCTTTGAGCATTTATAATAATAATAATATAAAGTTTATTTGTATTTTTGATATTACAAATTTTAGTGGAGTTGGCTTACAATTTAAACATTAAAAAGAAATGCTTTGAGCATTAGCCTCGCCTGGTGGTTACCTTCCACTTAAAGAGTTTTATTATTATTAGTTTTCACTTACGAGGTTGACTTTACTCCTGTGTCGATTATCGAAATGCCAGTCCAGATATTTTTCGTCGTAGAAAGATTTTCCACAGAACCCACACGTCCATTGTGAGGGGCGGTGTTGGTGTTTGGCCTCCTGCTGAGGGTGGTAAATGTCGCGTGAGGGGTGAAATGGACACTCCAGCGGTAGCTTAACATGGTAGCGGTCGAGTACTGGGAGCCACTTCTGTAAGAAGAAAAATCATTGTGTCTAGATACCTTTTTTTTAAGAGAGGCTTAGGAGAAAAGTCTTTAAAAGACACCCGGAAACCATGGGGAGTGGGATTTCCACCCACTAAAAAACCTAGACCTCTCTGGAGAAGATGATGCACCCGGAACCGTTTAATAACATTACTTCAGGTGCATTATCTTCCACTCTCTCATCTCTTTCCTTCTTTTTCATTACTGCCCTAATCAAAACATTCTAATTTAAAAATTGAATTTGGGTTTTTTTATTAACTGCCCTTAAAGGAATATTCGTACAACAGAAAAAATAATATGTAGAAATAAAGAGGCAATGCTGGAAGCATACTGTCAGTGCTTCCTATGAAAAAAGATGAGACCTTGTATTACATATAAATAAAGACCTTTCTTACAGACAATGTGAGAAATGAAGAATATATGTATATTGATACCTACATTATTTTATTGCGATACATTATTGATCAATGCGATTTTAATTAAATATTTTGATCGTCTAGGCTAGGGGCAGCTTTAAGTAATACATACTACTTGTAACTATGTGTAAGTATCTATGTATGTATAATGTATTATGTATATTTAATTTAAACCGATGGGATAGACCGTTACAATTTCCGAGAACCCATTTGTCTGTCGCGGTAGCTCAGTGGTAAAGGCGGCGCTCTGTGAATCCAGAAAATCCAGATGTCGTGGGTTCGAAACCCAGCCGGGACATGACAAGTTATCCTCCCATTTGGGATTTTTACCACATAATAATATGTCTTGGGCTTACTGCTGGAATAATGGGACTTTAATAGTCTTAATCGGACAGTATAAATAAGGCGATATTATTATTATTATTATTATTCTTATACTTAATTTAAAAATTGAATTTGGGTTTTTTTATTAACTGCCCTAAAGGGACAGGACTTACCTTTTGAATGACTCGGCGCACAATAGTGGCACTATCTCGAGGACAGGATATTTTGAAAATGGAGGGTCCGGGCCATGGGATCTGAGATAGGATTAGTAGTGCAAGCACCTGCAACAGTGAAACATTACTCTCTTAATTTAGACTAAAAAGAGTTCAAAGATATTATTTTGTGTCACAATTGCGATCACAATTGCGATTTACCTAATTCAAACTAGCTAGCCTATTTTTTGATTAGCTTGGGCCTTGAACCACCGCCTAGCGACTTCCAGATTACTAGTCCACCGCCTTATCGATAAAGATACTGATAAAGTCTATCGGATAAAGTCTATCAGTTTAATGCAGACAGATATTTTTTGGATTTTATTAAGTCCTTAAAATACATTAATGGCCGGTTCCAGATGCGCCTGACAGGTGACAGGTCCTGACTCATGTAGATGTAAGGTCACGTGATCACTTTGGAGCTCTGTGATTGGTGGAAATTGATCACGTGACCTTGTAGCCGCATCTCTACTCGGCCACGGTGGATGCGGCTGAGTGGAGTAGTGCACACTAGGCATGCGCAGTACCTTGGATGCGACTTCGAATCCTGGCTGGGCAGAAAAAATCTACTCGGTATTGTAAATGTCTTGGTGTATGGAAAACGACCAGTCGCCTCTGGTTACATTTCTCATTTCCAGAGTAAAGTAAATAGAAAATGTCTATTTAGAAAAGCAAACGAGGCATGAAGGCTCTTGTTGCTTCATCACAAATAAATCATATTTTACTTCCGATGAATTTCTAATATAAGAAATTTTTTGCTCCGAATTCAATTTTTTAACTCTCTATTACCTGTAAGATATAGGAAGTATTGTTTGTGGTCATTTTTTTTTTTTAACTTTTCCTTTTGGTGCTAAAATTGGAATAGGTGTCACCACACCCTAAAATATCCTCTAGTAAACACGGGGATCGATCGTACTTAATAAAATATTCAGTAGGTACATCATGTATGAACACTTTGAACACGCATCATTAGGTACCTATGTACTTTACTATAACTTACCCTTTAGGACCGTTTATCATATCAAATAAGTAGGTAGGTATATTTAATTACCCCTTAGAAGTAGGTATGGGTAACAACCATAATTATTTATTTTAATAGAACAATGGTGTTGTTTCAATTAATTGTTCTAAGAATTTTTGAAACAATGTTATGTACTTCAGAAAAAAAATCAAATAATTGAGTAGATACCCATATACCTAATTATTTACCAACCCCTTAGAACTATGTAATCAAGTAAGACCATTCGGCAAAATAACATAGTTATGCAACATGCATGGCACGTACGTTACCTGCGTGCAATAGCTACGTACGAGTAAAGACTTTTAGTATTTATCACACTATGTTTTTACCTTTATTGAATTAATGCAAATTACCTACCTATTGAAATTGACATAACAATGCTGTTCTCATTGTCATTAAGGGGTACATAGGTACCTATTTATATTCTAATTTTATCACTCTGAGATATATGTAGGTACATACTTGTATATGTAGGTATATTGTTAGCGTAACGGGACTTCCTGTCTCGAGCGGACAGTCTAAATAAAGCACACTACTATACTATACTATATTTTATTTAAAAAATATTCATTATATTTTTCAATTTATAATTAAAATATTTAAATAATTATACGAGTATTTCGATGTGATTTTTATTTGAAATAAACATTGATGATTTGTTACCTACCTATATATTATACATTTAGGTAACCCTCATACTACATTCAGCTGAATGGAAATTCACCTGCACCTATGGGTATGGGGAAGAAAGCCGCAAGAGAGAGAAAGCTACATCAAACGCAAGATATTGATCCGATACAAAAGCTGTGTGCTAAGAGTGTTATTCAGAGCTTTGACAGTATTCCCACACGAGTGTAAAATTTCTCTCATGTACCTCTTCACAAAATGTCTCTGCCTTTGACCATAAAATATGTTTATTATAAAAATATAGTTTAAAATGGCCAAGATTTTTTTAAAAACAACACGTAATTAATTTAAAGCTTACCTCAATATGCACCGATTTTGCCCTCATCTACATTTCATTCGGTTATATTTGTGCTCAATAGTTACGACCGGGTAACCGAAAAAATATTCAATCCTGTAAAATAAGAGTACTTAAAATAAAATAAAATTGATGCCGGTAACACATGTCATACGTTAATCGAAATTAAATCGGGCAAAGAAATTAAAAAGATGTTGTTATTTTTTGCGAAAGATTTTTTTGACTGTGGGAATGATCAGAAACACAAAAAGCTCTAAGCTCCATGGCAGGAAAGCAGAAAGTTGATATTTTATTACGGAAATGGAGTGGGGGGGTTTTCCACCCCCTCTCACGTGAACAGCTGTGCGAGGCATGACGTCATCGCGGAGTCTGGAAACTCTTTTCTTTACTTTTTTGACATTTTGACAGAGGAATTTTTGAGTCTTTTGACATTTTGACAGAAGAGCTTTTGACATTTTGACAGAAGAATTTTTGACATTTTGACAGAAAAACTTTTGACATTTTGACAGAAGAATTTTTGACATTTTGACAGAAAAACTTTGACATTTTGACAGAAGAACTATGACATTTTGACAGAAGAACTTTTGATATTTTGACAGAAGAACTTTTGACATTTTGACAGAACTTTTGACATTTTGATAGAAGAACTTTTGACATTTTGACAGAAGAGCTTTTGACATTTTGACAGAAGAGCTTTTGACATTTTGAAAGAAGAACTTTTGACATTTTGACAGAAGAACTTTTGACATTTTAAGAAAAGAACTTTTGACATTTTAAGAGAAGAACTTTTGACATTTTGACAGAAGAACTTTTGACATTTTGACAGAAGAACTTTTGACATTTTGACAGAAGAACTTTTGACATTTTGAAAGAAGAACTTTTGACATTTTAAGAGAAGAACTTTTGACATTTTGACAGAAGAACTTTTGACATTTTGAAAGAAGAACTTTTGACATTTTGACAGAAGATTGTAGTCAAATCGCAAACAAATTAGAATAATCATCAGGAGGGTTCGAATCTAGGTGAGTGATAATGTTTCATCAACCTCACTTTTACACTTCTTACATTCTTACCCTTAGTTCTCACTTCAGGGGCGATTTTACAATAATAGAGTATTATGTATGTACGAATTTCTTTGTGGTGAAGCACAAGGCCTCTTCACAATTTTTGTGGGTAGCGCAGCATTACTAAGAGCCTCCTTTACATTTCGAATTATTCTATTACATTAATTTCTTTTTACTCTGGTAATGCCGCCACTGGTCGTTACTCATACAAGTAACTACTCATTTTTCCTCACGAGGTATGAGTGGACCCCGAACATCCAAGTACAGAGCAGAAAAAATCCTCCCCCGCTGGGAATCGAACCCAGGTCACCATGCCCAGACAGCACAGTCAACTGGATGTATACCATACTGTTAGGTGGAAAAAGTCTACTTGCCCACCTGGAAATCAGCTGGAGATTTCCACCTTCCACCTGACCTCCACCTGGAAATCAACTGGAAATGAACTGGAAAGTAACCCAACTTTTAACTGGAAGTCAGTTGCCCAAAGTCAACTGGATTTGTTCCACTTATTTCCAGCTACTTGTAGCGCTCTCTAGTGGATGGGTAGTAACTCACTACCACAATGTTGACATACCTATTTACCTATACTGTACATTATACTACATAATAATCAAATGCTACGCTCTTGGTTTTGAGGTCGTGGGTTCGAATCCCATTATATGCATTTTTTTTTCAAATAATAATAGTAATAAAAATACTAGAAACAAATGTATATTAGGCATAAATTCAATTTCAGTTATTTAATTTAGAGGCCATGCATTCAAATCTCATGAAGAATATTTTTTTTTTGTATAAAAATAAAGTAATAAATTTTAAATAGCTTTTTTTAACACGTACACACACACAATTTTGAGTATAATTTTTTTTATATAGAAATTTGGAAAGAAAAAGAAAATAACTAATCTGTTTTAAACAACACAATTCAAATAAGACTCTTTATTCAAATAAGACTCTCAAATAATACAATAAGAGTGTTTATTATTAAAAAAATTGTGCCAAAAGTGTAAAATGCACTATCAAATTTCCACCATGTCACAAGACCTTGTACCAATGTATCACAAGTATATTCCTAAGTAGGTATAATCTCTATATATAAAACTCAAAGTTATGCATGTCTGGCTGACTATGTCCTCTTGGGGTTACAATACCAAACGGTACTCTCACTGAGAGTTCAACCCCCCCCCCTAAGCCACCTTCAACACACTAGAAAATTATCAAAATTAAAATATCTAATACAATTTTCAAGTGCACTGGTAATCAAGTGGTTAATGCGCTAGTCAGATAATCAACCTAGCGTAGGGTTCCGTTGTTTCAATTTTTTCCTCATTATGGTTGTGACCACATAATAATAAGACTCTGAGGGTTAGGTGGTAGAAAATGCTTTGAGCATAACCTTTAACCTTACCTGGTGGTTACCTTCCAGTTAAAAGTGTTATTATTACTTTTATTGGGACACCGGCCATGAGAAAAAACCTTAATGGTGACAAAATGCCAGGTTTTAGCTAGTATAGAAATAAAATAATGATATCCAATTATAAAATATGCTCATAACATGTACATAATCACAATAAAATAATAATACTATGTAAATTAAAATATATTTCTTTTGAGAAACCAAAAATAACAAAGAAATAAACTAATAGCCAGCAGAAAATGAAAATGGGGCATGGAATACACCAGTTTTCATGAAATTGCAAAAGTTAAGCAATGTCTAATGTGGTGGAACATGGATTAGTGAATGTTATTATGTATTTGTAATCCTTCATCACAATTTATATACTGCTGTGGCTAATTAGAATTGCTGGGTTGTTTGCTTTGAGAATTATTACCAAAAAACATTGTTATACTTAAATTAAAACAAAATTGACTTGTTAAGACTAGTGAAATTATAAAACACAATAGTGTGGAACACTTTTTTTAAATAGATATAAAATTAACTCAAAATTTAAGGGCCTTCATAGTAATAAGGTGGTAGAGAGAGCACAATAGTTATTATTGTTATTATGAACAGTGCACAGTAAATTGGCCAATTAATTTTAAATCAAGTAATCAGGAAGCATGTCACAAAGTAAACATCATTTTTTAGTGTGGCAGAACCACCTATCAGTGAAATATTCATTTTATAATAATATGTATTGTACATCTAAATAGAATCCACAGAGTGAAAAATTTCACTATCTAGCACTATGCATTCAGCTGTTTCTTTGCTTGAACCAGAACCTTTTTTTAGCCAACCTATGGTCAAGAGATCTTTAGCATAAAAAATTCTGTTTCCCTTAACACATGAGACTAGCATTCATGGTCCTACTTTGGCTTGGCTAGGCTAGGTGAGATTAATATGGGTAGCTGGTATGATTCCAAGTGAACTGAAGGTGTTAATCCCACTGAAGGTCCAGGAACAGCAGAGTGCAGAAAGTTCATTAGGGTCCAAGTGGATGTCTCTAGAAATGGATGGTTATTGTCAGATGAAAAAGGTGATCCAGTATGAACTGCTTCTTGTCCTCTTTCTTCTGTCACGATTTAGACAAACTAAAGAACTATTTTTTGAAACATCTTGAAAGCAAATTTGGAGTTCAGAAATGACAAAGTAAACACACTTTCAGTAGTTATAAAAAAGATGTTCAAAACTAATTAAAATATTATTTGTATTTAAAATATGTTCAAATAAATGAAATACCTACAGCCGATTCTTCATTTTTGCCAAAAACACGAACCACCTAACCTCAAAATCAGCGTTTCGCTCGAAATACGCTTACTTTTTGCAAATTCAGGGATTGGCAAGAATATAAACAAAATTGTGGCGGTAATTTAAAAAAAAAACCTTCATTATGTGAAATTGAGGCGTATTTGGTGTTTGATCATTTGTCAAATAATTAAATATAATAATCTTTACTCTATAGAAATAAACAACGAATTTGATTATTCAACAGGGTTCAACAAACAACCATAAACATTATTTACGAAAAATTCTCTAGAATAATTCATTTTTAATTCTCATTAAACTATCCCTTTTTCTCTTTTACCTTACTACAGTCATTGCTTCCCAGCTTCATTTTTTTTTTATATTTCTTCATCTGTTAACTTGCCGATGAGGGCGATGAGGTAAAGTGAAGTCGCTGAGATTAACGTTTTGGAGATCGGGCATGGCACTTGGTCTATTTTTGTGCATAAATTTAAAATTGTCGAAATCGAATTTTGTTTCAACGAAATTCGGATCGCCCTAAAAGATTATTGCTTTAAACCTGGCGGTACGCAGTCATATATATATTATATACGAATGTCAAGAAACCAAGGTCTGTCGTAATCTAGCTTGTGATCAATCGTATACTATGGACATAAAAGGAGCCTAGACATTGGTTTTGGGCGTCCATATAATCCTCTCACCACCGTGATTTAGGTATCAATACCTATCTCACGGACACGGAATTATTATTATATAATTGTATACTATTTGTAAAATATTTTTTTTGTAATTATTACTAAATAATTACAAAAAAAATGCAGTCATATCCGACACTGAAGGAACTAACATTACGACAGACGATTACAACAGACCTTTTGGTTCCTTCAATGTCGGATATGACTGCGTGCCGTTAGGTTATAATCGAGTTATTTTGCCTTAAATTACAGGCCATTATATTTGCAACAATAATAAAAAAAAGTTTTAGTGCGCGTGTAAGTTTATAAAAATTACAAAATTGATTTAAAAATTTATATCATAAAAATAGAACGCAAATGACTTCTGCTAGTAGTGGGATTATATTTACTCTGCAAGAAAAAAACATCTTAGTAAAAAAATCTTGTGACTGAGGTATGTATTATTAGTACCTCTTTGGTAACTTCAGCAATAAGAGTTAAAATATTTTGCCGTACCCTGTAGAAATTTCGATAAAAATTTCAAGACGTTGGTAGCTTCGGGTACATTAGCTTTTCTTGTTTTTATGCTTTCTGTTTATGTTCTTGAATTTTTAAATTTTGGCGCTTTTACTTTTTTGCTACCTTTGGCGTATATCACAAAAAATACGCCAACTCCGTTTCGCGAGAGCAAAACTCTACTGGCGCTATCTTGAAGAATCCTTTGGAACTAACATTTTTCGAAAAACACGGTGTTTTTTTGTAAGTGAAGAACCCATCACTATTATTTAAGAGAATTATTAATTATTTAAAACAATTCACAAAAATATCACAATTTCTGAATTTCCTTCAACAAAGGACGAGTTTTATAAAAACTCGACACTTCCAGTAGTTATAAAAAAGATCAAAACTAAATAAAATGATATTTGTATTTAAAAATGTTCAAAACTAAAAAAAATACCTAATATTTAAAAGAATTATTAATTATTTAAAACAATTTACAATCACCAATATCACAATTTCTGAAATTACGAAAGATCAAAGATGGCGTCTTCAACAAAGGACGCGTTTTATGTAAACTGGAAAAATATGGAACATTTCCAGCTGACTGGTCAACTGACTAAATTCTACTCATGTCCTAGCTGGACTGAGTCGTTATACTTCCAGCTGACTGCCCAGGTGACTGAGTCTAGATGGATTTTTGTTGGAAATATCCAGGTGGCTGGTCAACTGATTAAATCCATAATGGAAAAATCCAGCTGTCGGGACAGTTGGAGGTCCAGTTGACTTTATACACCTGGATATTTCCACCTTAAATCCAGACTGGAAGTCAACTTCCGTGCTGTCTGGGTGTGTGCAATGCCTAGCGCGCTAACTCGCTCTGCCACAGTGACTACTTAGAATATAGATCTGTTTATTAAATTTAACGTCCCATTACCGACCTCCGTGGCTCAGTGGTTAAGAGTATTATTGGTTGCTGACCCGGAGGTTGCGGGTTCGAATCGCGGCCGGAGCGGAAAATTCTGACTGAGTTTTTCCGTTCCGGAATGGCATGAATGTAAAGGTAAAGTGTCCTGAAGTAATGCAAAAGCGGTTCCGGGGCACGTCTACCTTTTTCTTAAAAAAGAAAAAAAACGTCCCATTAGACGAGCCGCAACAACTCGCTCTGTAAAGTTGAGTAAAAAAAAACTCAAGGAGCCATGACAAATTAGTCCAACCTGTCCAACGATTAATCTGATCAGTGAGCTAAAACTCGCCCTCAATTTTCTAATTTCCGATTTCCTTTTATCAAAAAAAAAGATAAAAGAATTTTATTTTCTTTTAGGAAATTATTCAGTTTTTTTACTTTTATCAGTTTATTGTTATCTTATCTCAATCTCTTACTCAGATTATTTTCAAACATTTCTCAACTTAAGATTTTACAAATAAATTCCAGTTCCATTTGAAAGGTTTCAATCATTATTTAATTCTATTTCTACATTTCTGTAGTTTGCATGATTTCTGTAGATTCATTCATTCTTTTTAGCATGATTTTGGTATTCATACCTACCTAGTTCCTAGTTAGTTCAGATTAAATTGTGTACATAGATTTTATTTCCCTATTGAGAATAATTTCCTCCTTTACCTATTTTTCCAGTTTCAGAAAACAAGTATCATTGCAGCCTAGCTATTGAATTATTAGTACATAGTAGAGTATTAGTATAGGTACAACTACCTATTTTAAAACCTGTAGCTTGTATACAAGTACCTAGAATTCTTTAAAAGTTTGTGCAGGGGAATTGCATTGGAGTGACCAGGAGAAAGGAGTGTTTCCTTTTCACAGTAACATATTCACTGATATCATTGCTTCTGATAGGATACGATTTACAACAAATCCTCCAACTAGGTACTTATGCCTTGACACTGTGGCTTATCTCATTAAAAAATATTTTAGAAAAAAAGGAGGGACCTATGGTTATTTACCTATCTTACTTTATTTTTAGCAGTTAGTGATATTTTTGTAAAAATTGGTTTATATTAAATTGAAGTGTTTGTAAACGTACGAGTAAATAGGTAACTCTACAGTTAAGGACCCAATTTCTCTTAGAACTAAATAATTCTGTAGACTACAGTTATTACAGTAATTTTCTGCCTTTCATGTGGGCATTCTAACTAAGCAAATAATAATAAATATATGTAGACATATATGTTGCAGTGACTTTTTTACAAGAAAATACTCACATAGGTATCTTTCTATTTTAAGCTTAATCCCATGGAGAAATATTGACAAAATAACAGGAGGCTACACAAGCCTTGAACAGTTCTTTTATGACTAAGAAATACAACAACATTGTTGACACGTATGTGTGCAAGTCTAAAGGATATGAGAAGCTCAAAGACTGCAACTGTGAAAATTGTGAAATGGCAGCTAAGAAGAAGACATTGAAAAAATCTGGGTTTGTCCATTTTGCACTCTGTGAGAATGTGGTAGCTGCTAATTTGAATCCAAATGATTCTCCTGTTAAACAAACCTTGCACCTTGGCACATTGGTTGTTGCCACCCGTAAAGTTGATAACAGCAAAGTTGGTGTAGTTATCAGTGAATATGAAAAGAAATATGCAAAGTTGTTTGGAAAAACATGGGTCTGTCCACTCACAAGTCTTGTTATTGTCCCTCCTGAAATCATCCTCTATGTGCTACCTGTACCATCCCAGTGCAGAGTGAAAATATTGAAAGACAAGGAACTATGTTTAAACTTACAAGGCCTAGAGCCAGGTAATGAAGTCTATGTGTTACCATCACATGAAGACTATCCGTCCAGAGCTGTGATAAAGAACAAAGGTCCCTATCCAAAATATGGTGAAGGCATCTACTTTGATGTGGAATTATTGGTATGTTGTATTTTTTTTTTTTTTTATTACCTACTGAAAAAGTGGTTTACTCAAGTGATGTTTGAACACTTCTCCTTATACAACTATATTCTGAGATAAAAAATAGTAGGTACCTACCTACCTAATGAAAAAAGAAAAGAAAAAAAAAAAAAAGAAGAAAAAGAAAAAAAAAAAATAGTTACCTAACTACTTAACACTGAAAACAGTAATTACCTCAATGTATTCTCTTCTCCTCTCTGACTTGTATTTAGTATTACTTAGTATCTAGTTTTTATGTTGATTGCACATTTTACCTATTATTCTCAATTTTTTCCCATTAGGTGCTTTACCTAATTAGTGTATATTACAAATTGTGGTTATTAAAGTATTCAGAAATTAGGCTGCATCATTTTATAAAAAAAGTGAAAATTATAAATACATGAACACAGTTATGCATTGCTCATAAAAGGTATAAATAAACCCAATGTATAAACTTTTCCTCATTGACCTCTTAAGAATGACTCTAATGTCCCCATTTCAATTTGACCAGTATAAGTAAATTTAAGTGCATGGTTAGCTTAGTGGTAAGATCCTAGGTTCAATCCCTAGAGCTGACAAAAAAAAATTGTATTCAAAATTTGGTTGCTGTTGTTTGTAAGGGATACCTTCTATTGCACTTGTGTTGACCCAGCACCTGAATGGGAAGTATTGTCTCACTTGTTGCCCATCAGAGGTTAGGCATACTACAACAGCATCTACAGTAGCATCTACAGTAGCTGCTGTTTTATGGCTACAAAATAAAAAAAAAACAGTGAAACACTCATCTTGAAAAAAAAAAAAAAAATTATTACTATCAATTGAGTTTGTTGGTCAATAAATAAATATTAATATTTTTTCTAGGATAAATATGAAGAAGGGCAATTAAGTGGAAGAGTTCCAGGGAAAGGAGCATTTCCTTTTCCTGACAATGTCATAGTCATTGCTTCTGACAGAATCCGCATCACTGCACCTGCCCTCATGCCTTGCAATGGGGCTCCGTCTGTTCATCAGTTGACTAAGAAGTTTGAGAGCATGTCATCCACTTCACAGCCAAGATACATGGAGAGGCTACCCCCCTCTCCCCCTCCTGTGGACAATTATGTGGGACAACTCATAGGTATGATTTTCTCAAATATCTCAACAATTGGGTTGAACAACTGATGGGTATGATTTTTTAAATGTCTCATTAACATGGAAACTTACAAACTAGCAGCTCTAAAAAATAAAAATAAGTTGAATTTGCAATATGTAATATTTTGTTGTTTTATGTATGTGATATCAATATTTCAAATTAACAAATACTATAAAATAGCACAAAAATAATATCAACCACCTATTTTTTAAATTGAAAATTACCTATAATGTATTCACATTCAAAAACAATCTATTTTACAAATTTTGGAAATCCTTGTTACTTGAAAATAAGGATCTGAGAGGGGTTTAGAATACATAGATTCAATTTTTTTTATATAGAAAAATGTTTCAAGACCCTATCTTGAAAACATCAAAAAAAATAAATAAATAAATAAATAAATAAATAAATAAAAATGAAGCAATATATTCTTCACACCTCTTAGGTCAATATTTCAAACAAAAACGGATTCAAAAATTTGTAACATAGATCCTTTCGAGACACATATTCAATTATTAATTTAATTTAACGCAACCTTCAGATCTGTCCGAGCACTCAGAGTCCATTCCCCTAAACACACGTGACCGAGTCGTGTGGCTAGGGGATGATGGACCTATGCCAGGGGTCATTCTGGAATTCCGAGACCCCGGCGAGGTGATTCTACAGCTGGATAAACCAGTTCGATCTCAGGAGAAACCATTCCCGATGTGCCGTGAGCTGAGAGTTCCGCTGCTCGAGTTGATGAAGCATGAGGACTTCTATGACAAAGCTGGAGTAGGAGGAGAAGGTGGTAAGTTAGAATTGAAAAATTCAGCAGTTCTTTTGGGGATAGAGAACCAGCAGAAATAATAACTCATAAAAAGAAGAAATGAAGAGAGAGGAAAAAAAAAAAAAAAAAAAAAAAAAAAAAAATACATCAACATATGTGTCATGCTCCATTATCAATCTATAAACTCGTATTAAACTTCCACATTACCACACTTCCATTAGTTGTACAAATCCGACCTAATGAGATCTATTCCAGCTGATTCTAATTTTTGGTTTCTATGTTCTGATATGAGTTATTCAGACTGAGAGTTTTACTCTCCATTTGCTGGGTATTGTACCAGCTTCCCACATTGTTCTCACCCAGCCTAGGTACAAGAAATGCCCGCCTCAAGTGTTCTTTACTTTTTTTTTGATATAGATTTTTTTTGTTATTTTTTTGCCCTACCTGGGCTTGAACACATGATCTCGTGACCATGGGTAGTCGTCACAACTGTTTTTTTTTTTTCAAGGTAAGTGTGCCCCGGAACCGATTTCGCATTACTTCAGGGCAATTTACCTTTACATCCATGCCATTCCGGAAACGGAAAATTTCGGTCAGAAATTTCCGCTCCGGCCGGGATTCGAACCCGCAACCTCCGGGTCAATAACCAATGCTCTTAACCACCGAGCCACGGAGGTCGTCGCAACCGTTAGACCAAGAAGGTTAGCATGGTTAACATGAAACCAACTTGGGCCGAAATTAATAGATACTTTTGCTCTACCTCTGGGGACTTAAGTCAATATGTTGTGTATTGTTTTAAATTGGAACTCATTCCAACTTGAACTTATGATCTCAATTTCGACTGATATTGAGTGCACTGGTAGTCAAGTAGTTAACGCGCTACTCTGGTAATCCAGGTAGCGTAGGGATCCGTTGGTTCGAATCCCACCCAGTGCATGAATTTTTCCTCATTAATTTGAGTTTGTGACCACATAATAATAAGACTCTGAGGGTTAGGTGGTAGAAAATGCTTTGAGCGACCTCGCCTGGTGGATGCCTTCCACTAAAGAGTATTATTATTATTATATTATATATTGACTGTTGATTTCACTAAAAAAGTTTGTCTCATTCAATTCCAGACCTCTACGCTATGGACTCATGTGATAGGTCCTGTCAGGCCTCCAGTGATAATGGGCGTAACGCCCAGCGCGAGGTGCCCACCGCGCCCCTGGTGATTCCTCTCAGGCACTGCTACAGTGGGGCGAGTGCCCCTCCTCCTCCTCCCCCGCCCCGCCCCCACAAAGACTACTGTGATTACTCCCCCCCGCTCTACACCCCCCACCCCATGAAGATATCCCCCAACCTTTCCTCTTCCTCTTCTAACTTGGATGGTAAGTTGGCATTGAATTTACCTACTGTCAATTTTTTTTTATGTATATTAGAATATAACTAGTAGTTTTGTGAGCTGACTTCACTCATATTCTGTAATCGAATTGAAAATGTCATATCAAGCGTCAAAACAACAAGACCTCTCATACAATAACAAACTTGATGAGTAAAGAAAAAAAAAAAAAAATCCTCTGACCCTCTTTTCTCTTCCAAGGAAGTTAATCGACCTTAATGTTCTTTGGGCACAGAGCGGCCCTCTTAGTTCTCTTGATCACAGAATTTCATTCCTGAAATCAAGCAGGTATTAAGTAATCGACACAGTGTCATTTTAGCTTTTAATTAATTTTCGTTTTGTAACCCAAGAATCTTTTTTTTTTTTTTTTTTTTTTTTTTTTTTTTTTTTTTTTTTTTTTTAAACATAATTTCAACACTATATTTATAATTCTAATTAATTATAATATAGCAATAACTGAAATGTTTAAAAGATGTCAGGTTTTGTATCTAAATTATTATAGTGATTCATTGCTGCATAAATGGGTGATTTCAGATAATGATTGTTTCGAGAGTTTGGCAGAGCAAAGAAAGTGGATGAATTGGGACGCAGTCCTGGGATGGGTACTTTTATGTTAATGTTAGATACTAGATATGGGCTGTCTATTTCATTATTAAGTATTTTTTTAATAAGATTTATCAGGGTCTCGTTAAATCTTGTGTTTACTGAGTCAATGGGAAGATTTTCTCTGAGTGTCTAATTTACTAAAGATCTCAAAATTTACTAAAGATGAGAGTAAGAAAAGAAAATTTCGTGAAAAATGCACGAAATAAATGAGTTAGTTTATCATCTCTGTTTAGTCACAATTACCTACTCAAACCAGCCTTACTTTAATTCGCCATGACACTGATTTAAACTCGAAACATCCACGTCATGCGTCTGCTTGCTACTTGAATATGAAAGGAGCATTCAGAGTGAAAGGTCATGTGGACAGAGCAAGGCCCAGTAGTGATTCGCTGTGTCTGAAGCTATTTTTATCCCAAGTCCCTGACTCCCGTTCAGCTTCAACATTTTTCCTCTCCCCGTATAGGTAAACGGCGCTCGAGATAATTCAATTCACAATTAAGATTTTTTCGACAAGTTTAATTAATATGCTAGAAATCGTTCAAAAAATTGGTTAATCAATATTTAATTAGTTAAAATGTGCACAGTATTTGCTATATCTATAGATATAGTCCTATAGCTAATCTTCGGAAATAAAAAGTGAACCTTAACTTTTAATAACATCGTTAACGATTTAAATATTTTTGTTTCTGGAGCGCGGCGCGGCGGTGTGATTAATGTCTTAGTCATAGTCTTCTAGGTCATCATCATATAGCAGCTTGATCAAAAAAGCTTATCTTTACCAAGCGTGAGGTAGACAAATTTTTTGAATAATAGATTACAACATCTTCAGTGAAAATGCTCTTGTATTTACTTACAAAAATCGAGCCGGACATATGTGAATAACCTAAGCTTCTAAACATATACTTGATTCATATAATATAAATATCATGATGGTTCAGTAATATTAAAAAAAAAAAAAAATGTAACTATTTACTATAAGAATAAAAAATTCAAGAAAAATCTGAGAGAAAAATCTAATAGTTCGTGTTTTATTTTTAAAAAAAATCCGTTTTTGGTGTCATTATGTCGATCAGCGGGAAAATACCCGTGGTCGTCCTGGAAATGATGGAAAAACTGAGACGACAGCGGGCCAGAGAACAAACTTCCAAAATTGGTAAGAAAACTAATGGACAGCCCAATGATCGTTCTTGTCAAAGTAGCAAGGACCTCGCTGGCAAGACATTTGTCCCTGAGAAAAACTCGAACGAACAGACGAACTCACTAGACGTCCAGGATCCAAGATATGAACATCCTATACTCAGACCTCAGACCTCAAGTCATCAAATATTTGATGGCATTCAAGCCTCAGCATATCAAGGCCCCATAGAGTCTCAAACGTCACACTATCAAGAACCAAACCCTCAGACATCAAGCTATCAAGGAGCTCACGTCACTCAGTCACTCAAATCACAGCCTATGGACCATCAGATGTCAAGGTATCAAGAAGATAAACTCGTGACTCAAAACTGTCCCAAGTCTCAGGGACCTACATATCAAGGAAACAGTCAGGCGTCTTATCAAGAGGCTAAGAACTCTCAGACGTTAAGATATCAAAAGCCCAACTCGCAGCCTCCAAGATATCAAGAACGCAGAGATTCGCAGGTCTCTCACACGCTAAACTATCCAGAGTCCAACGCGCGAACTCGATATCCGGATTCTTCACGATATGAAGACCCTCCTCTAGAGAAGCTGCATCCAGCGCACATCGTTCACATGCAGACCAAACGGGCCATGCCTCCACCCAGCTACGACTATGCCCAGTACCACATGAAGCACCCAGGCTTCCCCGCCGCTATGTCTACTGAACACTTCCTACACGAGCACATGGCTCCCTCCATGCTCATCCACTCTCCGCCGCCCCCCGGCTACATGCAACCCTGCCCCCCCTGCCCCCCCTACCACGTCTGCCCCCTGGTGTCGCATGACTACCACTCCTGTGCGCCCGGACAGTGTTGCCAGACGGCTCCCCTGCCCAGCTTCTGCCCCTTGGACGTGGGCCCCTGCTCCCCCCCCATGAAAAGGCACTCTTCCTACTTGCAAATGCCGCCCGCCGCGCCGTCTCAACAAGCGCTGTCAGGTACTGAACTGAACTGAATGAAGTGTTTATTTGTTCTTTTGTATGTTTTGATCACTCATTTGTACTTATCACAAAAAAAGTTACAGGAAAAAGTTATTTATTCGTTTGTTTGGCTTGATTCCCTTTGAAAATAGGTGCCATTAGCACAAGTAACTAAACTTATAGATAGCATAATTATTATGTAAAAATGGGGAAACCCGTTAATTTATAAAAATAAAATAAATAAATAAAGAAGATCCTATTGTGACAAGGAAAACCATTCCTTATATAAATATTTATAGTCTGGATGCCTGTTTCAAGGTACTAATAAAATGTTTGGACCGTTTTAACTTTTTATAGCTTATGTTATGTAAATTTCAGTACCGATTGATGCCAATGCTCTAGAAATTCAAGATGGCGTCCAAGAATTAGCCACTTGTTCGTATTGTTTTGCATTTTTGCTTCTAACTTCTAAATCATACAGAAATAAGTAAATGGAGAACTCGTACATAACCTGTCCCGTAAAATCGGCCATCTTGTTCAGTTTTAACACAGAGGAAATTACATCAATAACAAATGAATTTTTCGTCTTACATGCTTCGACAGTTAGTAGTACTAAAACAGGAGGCAGTACTTCTTGTTCTAAACATTAAATTAAACTCATTAAAAAAAAAGAAAAAAAGATGAGTGTTTCACAGCCGTTTTTATTTCGTAGCCATGAAACATGATCTACTGTAGATGCTCATGGTCTGTGTTGTAGTTTGCCCATCCCGTAGTATGCCTCCCCTCTGATGGGCGAGAAGTGACACAATACTTCTCATTTAGGTGCTGGGTCAACACGAGCGGAAGGCATCCCTTACAAACAACTGTAACCTAATTTTGAATACAATGTCGGCACTAGGATCGAACCCCGGGACCTTCCGCATGGCAAGCGAGTGCTTAACCACTGAGCTATTCGTGCGCTTTTGCTGGGAACTTTTTAATTTTTATAGGAAAAAAGTACCCTAGGATGTAAGCTGGATTGGAATCAGTTGTTGTGATGTATACTTTTCGTTTTGATTTATGTATTATTATTGTTCCAATTTCATTTATTTTACTTCCGAGAAATTTCTAGTATTAGAAATCGGAAATATTGTGTTCGATTTTTTACATGCTTTGAAGGCAGTAACGGTAGCCACATTGTAGTCTCTTTTACGGGACGGATTTATTACCCATGAGATATACGATATGACGTCTCCTTGTTCTTATTCCTCTATGTTGTGAATGACACATGTTTACACTAATTTTAATTGAAGTACTTTAACACGTGCCCGATGTCTATTGATATGTAAACTTAAGTAGTTGTTAACAATGTAAGTGGGTGTTGACTGAACGATGTAAAGTCAACACTTTACCATGATTAGTGACTTGAATTAAAAATACATCTGGAATTTTTAAATAGTCTCATCATTTATGTATGTATAAGTTTATTTTTCAAGTAACACATCTATTGAAGGTTGTATATTTGATCCATGCCACTGACATGTGGTAGGGTTCCAAGCATGCAGACTGCATTGATATTCTCTGCAACAAGAATTCTTTTGAGCTTTTAGTGCCAGTGGCACGTATCAAATTATATCTGGAAATATATAATAAATAACTGTATTGATTGACGTTTTATTTAATTTTATTCTCTCTAACTTCATGTTATTATTTTTGTACTACAATTTGTTTCGCATTGAGAAAAATATTATCAAAAAAATAAACCTTGCCAATCTGTCCTGTAGTTTTGGATGGATTGCTACTTAGAGCTTCATGAAACCCGTAAAAAAACACAAGAGAAAAGAAAAGCACGAAAAGAAAAACAAGCAGTGTATTATTAACAATCAATCTAGCAATACTTCCCATTTAGGTGCTGGGTCCAACACAAGTGGAATAGAAGGTATCCCTTACAAACAATTGTAACCAAATTAAGAATACAAATTTTTGTCGGCATGGGGGATCGAACGTGGGACCTTCCGCATGGCAAAACTATAAATATACTAAAATCCTGGTATTGACTGTAATCCCGTTTGTTGTTGTTGTAGCCAGCTTGGCTACAGCTGGAGGGGTGAATGATGGTCTCCAGCCAACTTTATTTCAAAGTTGGCTGGAGACCACATATTTCTATGTGCGATCAACCATCATGAGGACTTGGACTTTTCTTTATAGCCATTAAACCCTTGGGAAACTGCAAGTTAGCCTGGCTTGTAAGGGTTGGCTAGTCTGTTCTCTGTTTATAGTCCTCTAGCGGGATACTGGTCTTCTCCCTGTTTAACGTCCCCCAGTCAGACTATTGACTATAATCCCGTTTCGTTGTACTTTGTTTCAGATTTCGGCGACCCTCATAGTCCACTGGACGGCCTGGACAATCACCCCCCGGACCTGGGGGTGGGGTCCATGGTGGAAGTGCTGGTGGATGGGGTGCCCCACTACGGGGTGATCCGGTGGCTGGGCCAGGTGTATATGCAGGGGGACTCCCTGCATGGGCTAGACACGGTGGCGGGGATTGAAATGGTGAGTCTGGGAGAGTTGAATCAATTGATCAGGGGTGGGGTTATGGTGGAGGTGCTGGTGAATAGGGTGCCACACTACGGGGTGATTCGGTGGCTGGGCCAGGTGTATATGCAGGGGGACTCCATGCATGGGCTAGACACGGTGGCGGGAATCGAAATGGTGAGTCTGGGACTCAGTTGTTGTTGTTGTTGTTGTTGTTGTAGCCAGCTTGGCTACAGCTGGAGGGGTGAGTGATGGTCTCCAGCCAACTTTGAAATTGGCTTGTCCTGAACCACATATTCCTATGTGCGATCAACCATCATGAGGACTTGGGCTTTTTTTTATAAGCCATTAAACCCGCAGGAAACTGCCAGCATGCCTGGCTTGTAAGGGTTGGCTAGTCTGTTCTCTGTTTATAGTCCTCTAGCGACTCTGGGACTCTGGGAGAGTTGAATCCATTGATCACCCAGGGGTGGGGTTTATGGTGGATATGTTATTGGATAGTAGAGCACCCGTTATTTATTTATTTATATACACTTAATTTTTTTATGCAAAACAATCAACAATTTTATAGAAGAAGGGAAAAAACTTATAAATAATATACAAAAAAAAAAACAAATTTATAGAACTTACAATCAACTTGTTAAAACAAAACTTGATCTAGAGTAGTGCTAATGCCAACAGCATTCTCTTCCGCACCACCCTTACTATTACAAATAAGATGGGGGAGTAGACCAGCAGTCTGGCTGGGGGACTATAAACAGGGAGTAGACCAGCATTGGCTTGGTTCTGGGGGTTCTTGTCAATTATTAGCCTCCTTGTAAAGACAGTGTTAGAAGTGCTGAGTCATTCCTTCACTGTCTGGCTGCCATCGTTCACGATGACGCCACTCTATTATTATGATTATGAATCAGCCACCAACCCCTCCCCCCCCCTCGACTTCTCAGGAGCAGGAGCACGACCTCTTCTGCGATGGCCACATCAACAGTCAGCAGCGCTTCGTCTGCAACCCGCGCCGAGGCCACTTCGCCCCCCTCTTCCAGTGTCGTCGCGACCCCCGCTTCATCGAGTCCCATCACTGCTCTGTGGAGCCCCCCTGTGCGGCTCTAGCGGCCTCCTCCTCCTCCCCCGAGCAGGAGTTCGGGGGCATCAGCTGCCCCATCATCCCGGGTGCTGTGCCGCCCCCCAGTAAGGAGAACATCGAGGACCTGTGCGGGAAGTTCCGCGGCATACAGGGTCACCACAACTCCTGCTACCTGGACGCGACGCTCTTCGCCATGTTTACGTTTACAAGGTAAAGTTAAAAGTTAGATCGATGGCACGTTGAATACAGAAGTTCTCGTTGTGTCATTGATGTTAAGCAACGTCCAGCGAGGTTAGTAATAATAATAATGTCGCCTTATTTATACTGCCCGATTAGGACTATTAAAGTCCCAATACTCCAGCAGTAAGACATATTATTATGTGGTAAAAATCCCAAATGGGAGGTTAATTTGTCATGTCCCGGCTGGGTTTCGAACCCACGACCTCTGGATTCTCTGGATTCTCTGGATTCACAGAGTGCCGCCTTTACCACTGAGCTACCGGGACATTAGTTAGTACTTGGATGGTTGACTATTAAAATTTGAATTCTCGTGATGCTGTCTATTCCTAGCCCCACTCATTTGTGGGGTTAATTTTAGTAGCTGGTTTGTGAGTTTTAAAATAGTCAAAAGCGACGTTGAACTAAACTAAAGAAAGAGTATACATTAGACATCCTACTGTGAATTTATGAGAAAAATTTATTATTATTATTTTACACTTTATAAGATACTAGCGGGCTTTCGCCCGCTTTGCGGGTCGAGGCATGGCCCGCAAAGAAAAAAATCCTTTTTCGCCAATGCAGGTGTTGTAGTGGGAATTTCGAAAAATCCCGTCTTATTGCACATCGAGACTATAAGACAAAGCTGCCTACCAAATTTCAGCTTCCTTGGACTTACCAGTTTGGAGAAACAGTGATGAATCAGTCAGTCAGTGAAACTCTCTTTTATAAGTATAGATAAATGGACATAATGTATAATACCAATAATTATTTTAACAATGAAAAAAAAAAAAAAAAAAAAAAAAAAAAAAATAATTACTATACAATGAAAATGAAAAAGAAAATTTGAATCCTAGGTTAATTTATATAGGTGTTTTCTCATATTTTTTTTATTTATTATTATTTTCAAACGCATCATTTATGATGCAATTACATGAAAATTTATATAGCATAAGTAGCATAACCACCGCTGTGACGTGCTCTCCTCTTGCCCCGCAGCGTGTTCGACAGCCTCCTGTTCCGCCCGCCCCCCGACCCCCAATCCCCGCACTACACCAGGGTGCAGCAGGTGTTGCGGGAGGAGATCGTCAACCCGTTGCGGGCCAATCTCTTCGTGCGGGCAGACCGCGTGATGCATCTGCGGCACCTGCTCAATGATCTGAGTGATGTGTCCGGACTCACCACTGAGGAGAAGGTGAGTTTTAACATGGTTGATGTACAAAATACCTACCTCTGCTCAATGATCTGAGTGATGTGTCCGGACTCACCACTGAGGAGAAGGTGAGTTTTAACATGTATGATGTACAAAGTACCTACCTATTCTTATTATCTGACATGTATCCGGACTCACCACTGAGGAGAAGGTGAGTTTTAACATGACGATGTTGTTGTTGTTGTAGCCAGCTTGGCAACAGCTGGAGGGGTGAGAGATGGTCTCCAGCCAACTTTATTTCAAAGTGATGGTCTCCAGCCAACTTTATTTCAAAGTGATGGTCTCCAGCCAACTTTATTTCAAAGTTGGCTCGTCCTGAACCACATATTTCTATGTGCGATCAACCATCTTGAGGACTTGGACTTTTCTTTGTAAGCCATTAACTCTGATTGTTAAGCCTCCTCTGTAAATAAATATCATTAAAAAAAACCCTTAGGAAACTGCAAGCTAGCCTGCCTGGCTTGTAAGAATTGGCTAGTCTGTTCTCTGTTTGTAGTCCTCTAGCGAGACTATGTATGATGTACAAAGTACCTACCTAATATTATTATCTGACCTGGTTGCAGGGTTTTCAGTGGTGAAACCTTTACAATTAACACTGCGACCTAATTAAATCCATTACTTACTTTTACTTTTCGTGTCCGTGTCATGAACCAGATGATTCTACTTGGTTTTAACGTCCTGATTGAGATAGAAAGGCAGGATTGAGATGCTCTAATTGTATATGCTTAAAAGAAGAAAATAAAAAAAACATATGTGCTAACTAAAGGGCGGAGTTATTGCCTATGGCAATATCTTTTTTTTCCTTCTTATTCTTCCCCCTGCTCTAATTGTATATACTTATCCTCCCCCCCTCAGGACCCGGAGGAGTTTCTCACCTCCCTGGTTGCGCAGATCCTCCGCGCAGATCCCTTCCTCAAGCTGAGCTCAGGCCAGGAGGCGTACCACTACCAGCTGTTCGTGGAGAAGGACGAGCGGCTCTGCTTCCCCTCCGTCCAGCAGCTGTTCGAGCAGAGCTTCTTCACCTCCGACATCAAGCTCAAGGAGGTGAGCTGTCTTACTTGCTTAAGCTTTTTACTTCCGAGAAATTTCTAATATTAGAAATCGGAAGTATTGTGTTCGTTTTTGTAAAAAAAAAATATTTTTTTGCTCCCATTTCAATTTTTTTCATATTTCTGGACGTTTCATAACCTCCTGAGCAAATTTGGTTTTGTGTCCGTCTGTCGGTCTGTCTGTCGGTCTGTTAAAACGATTCCTTGTAACGCGCAAATCTCGGAAACTACTCGACCGATTTTGATGAAATTTTGCACACATCTAGGACACATTCTGTAGATGGTCCTATTTTAAATTCATTGAATTCATACTAGCGGCTCCGGGTGAAAAAGACCATGCGCCTGACCACTAACTTTTTACTTAAATGCTTATATCTCGTGAACGGTACACCCGATTTTGATGAAATTTTGTATGTATATGCATATTATTGTTTTACACAGGCTTTTTATATCGGCAAGTCGTGGTTCTTATTTTCTTTTTAATTAATTATAATTTGACTCTGATATTTAAGAAAATCCGAAATTTTGGACAATAAAGTCAAAAAATAAGAACCACGACTTGCCGATACAGAATTTTTTGTAGAATCTAGAATGTAGAAAAAACGTTTTCTACCATATAAAACAAATTTGAAGAAAATCGGTTCAGCCGTTTCGGAGATACAAGTAATTTAGTATAAAAACTCAAAATTCGCACGTGTACACAATGTGAAACAATCACGAGGAAGTATTGTGTCCATAATTGGCAGTGTTTTTTTACATACATCTATACTGATATATCCTTTGGCAGGATATATCAGTATTAACTGATGTGTACTTATATTAAACTATATACTGAGTATCGGCCTATGAACAGTGTTGTTATACCTGTACATGGCGCGGACTATAGGGGATTTGAACATATTGAATTTGAACATATCGAATTTGATTGAATTTGTTTAGTAAGAACCTCATCTATTCCCATCCCAGGTCCCCTCCTGCCTCATCATTCAGATGCCGCGGTTCGGCAAGTCGTACAAGATGTACTCGCGGATTCTACCCTCGCAGATCCTGGACATCACCGACGTGCTCGAAGATTCGCCGCGCCAGTGCACCATCTGCGGGAAGCTAGCCAAGTTCGAGTGTCGCAAGTGTTTCGACCAGTGTGACACCGGCCTGCAGAGCATCTGGTACTGCCGAACCTGCCTCGAGAGGGTAAGGCCTGTTTCACACCCTGAGTGCAACATTTTGTTTCTCAATTTTAATGTAATATCTACGTACTGGCTACGTAGATATGATATTAAACTACGCCATTATTCGAGCGGTATCTTTGAGGCTTCGTGGATCCAGATACCACCCACGCAGTTATGGATTAATAGAAGATGGAGCAGGAATACCTTTTTAAAAATATTGTTACATGTTTTATTAATTTTACTAATGTTTAAAAATAAATATATACGTACTGGCTACTCTACGTAATGAAAAACAAGAATTACCTCGGGCAAAATATAAATTACAACCAGATTATAATTTCACTCGTATTTAAAACTAAATTTTCAGCAGAATAAACACTTTTAATCAAAATTGTTCCTGAAACTCAAACATCAAACTGCTCAATACTAAGAATATATGGTGATATTCGAGTGACCGAGGAAGACTGGAGTTTACGAACCAACAGAGAAATCCTGGAAATACTACAGGGTCTTTCCACTGTTCATCGTCAAGTTCATCAAATCACATAGACTCAAAAGTTTCGGACATGTACAGAGAATGGAAGACTCAGGGATGCCTCAGGATTTACTGATTGCAAAAATATATGCCACCAGAAGAAGACGCTTAACACTTAGACGACCAGGTGTACCACCGGTGGTACACGCGTGTCTTTACGGAATGGACCGGGTGTACCACCGGTGGTACACGCATGTACTACGCCTGTGAATAGCCTAAACATCGCCGGTCCCACGGGAGAACTTACTAAAAACATGCCGGTCGTCTATGTGTTAAGATCGATGGACCAGATCCTAGACGACCTGAAAGTGATGTGACACACCGGATGGGGAACTGCGGTGAGCGACCATCTTGTCTGAAGGCATGTAGCTGAGGAGGTCGAGACCCACGTCTTCTGTAGCGCCAATTGGTATGGTTTGGATCGGTATGGGTATTCAAAATTATAGTAACAAAAATTCACCTTCAAAATTCCAGTTCTCCTCCAAAATTATGAGTCACCTCAAAATTCTAGTTCACCCTAAAAATTCTAGTTCACCCTCAAAATTATGAGTCACCTCAAAATTCTAGTTCACCTTCAAAATTATGAGTCACCTCAAAATTCTAGTACACCCTCAAAATTCTAGTTCACCCTCAAAATTCTAGTTCACCCTCAAAATTATGAGTTACCTCAAAATTCTAGTTCACCCTCAAAATTATGAGTCACCTCAAAATTCTAGTTCAAAATTATGAGTGAGCTCAAAATTCTAGTTCACCTTCAAAATTATGAGTCACCTCAAAATTCTAGTTCACCCTAAAAATTCTAGTTCACCCTCAAAATTATGAGTCACCTCAAAATTCTAGTTCACCCTCAAAATTATGAGTCACCTCAAAATTCTAGTTCACCCTAAAAATTCTAGTTCACCCTCAAAATTATGAGTCACCTCAAAATTCTAGTTCACCCTAAAAATTCTAGTTCACCCTCAAAATTATGAGTCACCTCAAAATTCTAGTTCACCTTCAAAATTATGAGTCACCTCAAAATTCTAGTACACCCTCAAAATTCTAGTTCACCCTCAAAATTCTGAGTCACCTCAAAATTCTAGTTCAAAATTATGAGTGAGCTCAAAATTCTAGTTCACCTTCAAAATTATGAGTCACCTCAAAATTCTAGTTCACCCTCAAAATTCTAGTTCACCTTCAAAATTATGAGTCACCTCAAAATTCTAGTACACCCTCAAAATTCTAGTTCACCCTCAAAATTCTAGTTCACCCTCAAAATTCTAGTTCACCCTCAAAATTCTAGTACACCCTCAAAATTCTAGTTCACCCTCAAAATTCTAGTTCACCCTCAAAATTCTAGTTCACCCTCAAAATTATGAGTTACCTCAAAATTCTAGTTCACCCTCAAAATTATGAGTCACCTCAAAATTCTAGTTCACCCTCAAAATTATGAGTCACCTCAAAATTCTAGTACACCCTCAAAATTATGAGTCACCTCAAAATTCTAGTTCACCCTCAAAATTATGAGTCACCTCAAAATTCTAGTTCACCCTCGAAATTCTAGTTCACCCTCAAAATTATGAGTCACCTCAAAATTCTAGTACACCCTCAAAATTATGAGTCACCTCAAAATTCTAGTTCACCCTCAAAATTCTAGTTCACCCTCAAAATTATGAGTCACCTCAAAATTCTAGTTCAAAATTATGAGTGAGCTCAAAATTCTAGTTCACCTTCAAAATTATGAGTCACCTCAAAATTCTAGTTCAAAATTATGAATCACCTCAAAATTCTAGTTCACCCTCAAAATTATGAGTCACCTCAAAATTCTAGTACACTTTCAAAATTATGAGTCACCTCAAAATTCTAGTTCACCCTCAAAATTCTAGTTCACCCTCAAAATTCTAGTTCACCCTCAAAATTATGAGTCGCCTCAAAATTCTAGTTCAAAATTATGAGTCACCTCAAAATTCTAGTTCACCCTCAAAGTTCTAGTTCACCCTCAAAATTATGAGTCACCTCAAAATTTTAGTTCACCCTCAAAATTATGAGTCACCTCAAAATTCTAATACACTTTCAAAATTATGAGTCACCTCAAAATTCTAGTTCACCCTCAAAATTATGAATCACCTCAAAATTATGAGTCACCTCAAAATTCTAATACACTTTCAAAATTATGAGTCACCTCAAAATTCTAGTTGACCCTCAAAATTATGAATCACCTCAAAATTCTAGTTCACCCTCCAAATTATGAGTCGCCTCAAAATTCTAGTTCAAAATTATGAGTCACCTCAAAATTCTAGTTCACCCTCAAAATTATGAGTCGCCTCAAAATTCTAGTTCAAAATTATGAGTCACCTCAAAATTCTAGTTCACCCTCAAAGTTCTAGTTCACCCTCAAAACTATGAGTCACCTCAAAATTTTAGTTCACCCTCAAAATTCTAGTTCACCCTCAAAATTATGAGTCACCTCAAAATTCAAGTTCACCCTCAAAATTATGAGTCACCTCAAAATTCTAGTTCACCCTCAAAATTATGAGTCGCCTCAAAATTCTAGTTCAAAATTATGAGTCACCTCAAAATTCTAGTTCACCCTCAAAGTTCTAGTTCACCCTCAAAATTATGAGTCACCTAAAAATTTTAGTTCACCCTCAAAATTATGAGTCACCTCAAAATTCTAGTTCACCGTCAAAATTATGAGTCACCTCAAAATTCTAGTTCACCCTCAAAATTCTAGTTCACCCTCAAAATTATAAGTCACCTCAAAATTCTAGTTCACCCTCAAAATTATGAGTCGCCTCAAAATTCTAGTTCAAAATTATGAGTCACCTCAAAATTCTAGTTCACCCTCAAAGTTCTAGTTCACCTTCAAAATTATGAGTCACCTCAAAAATCTAGTTCAAAATTATGAGTCACATCAAAATTATGAGTCACATCAAAATTCTAGTTCACCCTCAAAATTATGAGTCACCTCAAAATTCTAGTTCACCCTCAAAATTATGAGTCACCTCAAAATTCTAGTTTTTATGATGGATGACACTTAACCCGAAGGTGATGATTTGATGATGGATGACACTTAATCCGAAGGTGATGATTTGATGATGGATGACACTTAACCCGAAGGTGATGATTTGATGATGGATGACACTTAACCCGAAGGTGATGATTTGATGATGGATGACACTTAACCCGAAGGTGATGATTTGATGATGGATGACACTTAACCCGAAGGTGATGATTTGATGATGGATGACACTTAACCCGAAGGTGATGATTTGATGATGGATGACACTTAACCCGAAGGTGATGATTTGATGATGGATGACACTTGGCCCGGCTGTGATGACATTTGGTGATGAATTTCTACTCTGAAAGTGATGGCTTTTTGTGTGATGACACCCAAAACTACGAAGTTCAAAGAAAGATGATTTAGTTAACATCCTGGAGGCGTATATTCAACGTAGCTCTTCTCCCGACAGGAGAAGAAAAATTCAAACAGGATTTCATATAATTAAAATATTTATCGCCAGCGTCGATGGCGCGTTGAATGCACCGGTTCTCATTGGATCACCGAAGTTAAGCAACGTCCAGCGAGGTGAAGACTTCGTGATGCTGGCATTCCGGCCCAACCCAGGCTGGGTGAGGTTAATGTGGGTAGCAGGTTTGTGAGTTTCCTGCGAATGGAGGGTAACACCCCCGTCGTGATATGACCATGCAGTTGAAAGCGACGTTAAAAACCAAAAAAAAAAATATTTATTTTACATGAGACGATTCATATAGATTATTTTATTTCAGTAGCAGGAATATAATTACATATTATGTTGTTAGTTTCTACATGCAGATATCATCATATCTGCATGGTGAGAAATGATCGTACTAGGAGTACAGTGAAAGTGGGACCTCTGGCAAAGAAAATACAAGAGAGTAGGCTGAGATGGTTCGGACATATAGAGCGAAGAGACGAAAACAACGTGAATAAGAGAATACAAAAACTTGAAATATACAGTAAAAGAAAGAGAGGAAGACCGAAGATGAGATGGAGAAACAACGTTGAAGAAGATCTAAGAGAGAAAAGTCGGGAGAAAAGAGGACGCGCTAAATAGAAAGATATGTAAGTAGAGGATTCTTGGAACAAATGCCGACCCCAAGTAGGTTTGAGAAAAAGACAAAGTAAAAGAAGAAGAAGAAATTAAATTACATTTACATGAAATTAAATTACATTTACATGAAATTAAATAACATTTACATGAAATTAAATTACATTCACATTAAATTAAATTACATTACATTAAATTAAATTAAATTAGATCAAGTGCGCCGACTTAACGATTTTCTTCTTTAAGTACCTAGTCACCGTGGCCGAGTGAGTTAGCGCGCTAGGTATTGCACGCACGGTGACCTGGGTTCGATCCCCAGCGGGACAGGAATTTTTCTGCTCTGTACTTGGGTGTTCGGGGTCCACTCATACCTCGTGAGGAAAAATGAGTAGCTGCTTTGATGTGAAGCAGCGAACAGTGGCGGAATTATAGGCAAAAATAAGATATTAGGATATAAAAAGATATGGAAAAGTCCTAAAATTCTGCGCTACACACTTAAAATTGTGATATAATAACACAAAGACACACATTTCTATTTCTATAGTTCAAACCTGGGTCAAAAAGAGAACTTAGAGGACCGCAATTTTTCTTTCTTATATCCAGTTTTTTCTTAAAAAGAGACTATTTCCCTTAAGGAGAGGTAAATTTGACCTGTTGTTCTCTTCTATCGAGTTTTACAAGTTAAAAAAAAAGGGAAGAAATGTTCTTTTTTAAACTGATTGTTATGCTGTGATTTTTAGCAACGGTGGGTTAGGTGGGCAGCATGAATAATTGTATAAAATATGTATTCTTCTTCTTCTGAATCGACTATATTCTATCATTACTATTTCAGACGCACTCTCATGAGAAGCGCTCGGATCACGAATCTTGCTGGCGACAGCTGACACTGCCCGACCATTGCCTGTTTGATGCGGAGAGTCCCATGTCGAGGGTCTATATGGAGCTCTTTGCCGTGGTGTGCATTGAGACGTCGCACTACGTGGCCTTTGTGAAGGGGGGCAGCGGCTGTGAGGCACCCTGGTGCTTCTTCGATTCCATGGCCGACAGGAAAGGTGAGCATTTAGCAGCGCTTTTTTTTTTTTATTTTTTTTTATGGAACTTTGAAATAGCATGGAACTTTTTTATTGTTTTCGGTGTTAATTTTAATACCAAACCCAGTGAGAAGTCACCGTGGCTGAGTGATTTAGCGCGCTAGGCATTGCACGCACGGTGACCTGGATTCGATCCCCAGCGGGGCAGGATTTTTTCTTTCTGCTCTGTTTTTGGGTGTTTAGGGTCCAGTCATACCTCGTGAGGAAAAAAGAGTAGTCACTGTGGCAGAGTGAGTTAGCGCGCTAGGCATTGCACACATGGTGACCTGGGTTCGATCCCCAGCGGTATAGGAATTTTTCTGCTCTGTACTTGGATGTTCGGGGTCCACTCATACCTCGTGAGGAAAAATGAGTAGCTGCTTTGATGTGAAGCAGCGACCAGTGGCAGAATCATAGGCAAAAAAAATAATACAAGATATTGTAAATTAAAGTGGTAAAGTCCTATGATTCTGCGCTACCCACTAAAATTGTGACATAATAACACAAAGAAAAAGCATAATTATATTGTATAGTTATTATACCATTATTTTCGTCCTCCCAGGAGAGAGGAACGGCTACAACATCCCGGAGATGGTTCCCTGTCCCGACCTCCCTCACTGGCTGTCTGAGGATGGCTCCCACCAGCTGAACAGCATTGGCGATGATAGACAGCTCCCCGAGTACGCCAAGCGACTGATGTGCGACGCGTACATGGTCATGTACCAGAGTCCTGACCTCATGATGTATAGGTAGTGTACTGCGGCGCCTGTGCAGTACTGTGTCTCATGTGCGACGCGTACATGGTGATGTACCAGAGTCCTGACCTCATGATGCATAGGTAGTGTACTGCGCGCATGTGCAGTACTGTGCCTCATGTGCAGTACTGTGTCTCATATGCAGTACTGTGTCTCATGTGCAGTACTGTGTCTCATGTGCAGTACTGTGTCTCATATGCAGTACTGTTTCTCATATGCAGTACTGTGTCTCATATGCAGTACTGTGTCTCATATGCAGTACTGTTTCTCATATGCAGTACTGTGTCTCATATGTAGTACTGTGTCTCATGTGCAGTACTGTGTCTCATATGCAGTACTGTGTCTCATATGCAGTACTGTGTCTTATGTACAGTACTGTGTCTCATATGCAGTACTGTGTCTCATGTGCAGTACTGTGTCTCATATGCAGTATGCAGTATATGCAACTGTTAGCGTAATGGGACTTCCTGTCTTGAGCCGACAGTTTAAATAAAGCACTACTATACTATACTGTGTCTCATGTGCAGTACTGCACCTCATGTGAGACGCATAAATGTTCAATTGTTTATGTACCACAGAACCCGGTCCTCATGATGTATAGGTAGTGTACTGTGTCTCATATGTAGTACTGTGTCTCACATGCAGTACTGTGTCTCATATGCAGTACTGCACCTCATGTGAGACGCATAAATGTTCAATTGTTTATGTACCACAGAACCCGGTCCTCATGATGTATAGGTAGTGTACTGTGTCTCATATGTAGTACTGTGTCTCATATGCAGTACTGTGTCTCACATGCAGTACTGTGTCTCATATGCAGTACTGTGTCTCATATGCAGTACTGTGTCTCATGTACAGTACTGTGTCTTATATGCAGTACTGTGTCTCATGTGCAGTATTGTGTCTCATATGCAGTATTGTGTCTCATATGCAGTACTCTGTCTCATGTGCAGTACTGTGTCTCATATGCAGTACTGATGTGCAGTACTGTGTCTCATATGCAGTACTGTGTCTCATATGCAATACTGTGTCAGTGTGTCTCATATGCAGTACTGTGTCTCACTGTGTCTCATATACAGTACTGTGTCTCACATGCAGTACTGTGTCTCATATACAGTACTGTGTCTCATATGCAGTACTGTGTCTCATATACAGTACTGTGCCTCATATACAGCACTGCACCTCATATGCAGTACTGCACCTCATATACAGTACTGTGCCTCATATACAGTACTGCACCTCATATGCAGTACTGCACCTCATAAACAGTACTGTGCCTCATATGCAGTACTGCACCTCATATACAGTACTGTGCCTCATATGCAGTACTGCACCTCATATACAGTACTGTGCCTCATATGCAGTACTGCACCTCATATACAGTACTGTGCCTCATATGCAGTACTGCACCTCATATACAGTACTGTGCCTCATATACAGTACTGCACCTCATATACAGTACTGTGCCTCATATGCAGTACTGCACCTCATATACAGTACTGTGCCTCATATACAGTACTGCACCTCATATACAGTACTGTGCCTCATATGCAGTACTGCACCTCATATACAGTACTGTGCCTCATATACAGTACTGCACCTCATATGCGACCCATACATGGTCATGTCCTACAACGAGAGCACTGGTTCTCCCCGTCCCTTGCATGTCTTTTGTTACCATTTCCCGTCCAGCAAGATGTGAGCGTAGTAGAGGTGTCGTTCCAGAAAGCTTTTTTTTTTTCCAATTTTTTTTTTTTTTTTTTTAATTCGTTCATTAATTTGAATGAAGCTGGACACTGTTGCTAATATACGAGGGGCGTCTCAAAAGTAAGGTTCCCTACGCTATGAAAAATTCTCAAAAAAACAGAATTCAACATATTTTTATTGCATTGTGTTCAGTAACATTCTATCATTCTTCTACATAATTCCCAGCTCGATCAATGTACTTCTGGAACCGGGGGAGCAATGTATGTATACATTGTATACCCTCCTTGTAAAGCTGCGTGTCCAAACTCGAAAGACTCAAGATCTCCTTAATTCATTCAGGTGGGAAGTTTTTGGCCACCCATCATACTTGTTTCTGAAAGTTTATTTGGCAGGAAAAGCTTCCGTAACGACGACGAGCTCAAGACCGCTGTCTGTACTTGGACCTCTAGTTTGGACACGCAGTTTGTCAAGGAGGGTATACATAAATTGCTTCCCCGGTTCCAAAAGTACATTGATCGAGCTGCGAATTGTGCAGAAAAATGATAAGATGTTACTGAACACAATGCAATAAAAATATGTTCATAGCGTAGGGAACCTTACTTTTGAGACTCCCCTCGTAGGGAACCTCGTAGCATCGGATCTCAGTTATGGTAATTGGCTGTTGTACCAGGGTAATAACAACAGTTTAGTAACAGTCTCCGCTTGGTTATCGTTAATAATCATAAAACAAAATACATATAAACTCTGTTTCGTGTTAAGACAGGCTGGTGGCGAGTGCTACTTGACGAGCGCTCGCCTCCTGGCGAGCTTGATACTATTTACTGGAAGGAAACCACCAGGCGAGGTTAATTCTTAAATCATTTCCTATCACAAAACCCTCAAACTCTATTATGTGAACACAAACTCAAATTAATGAGTAATTTTTTTTCACACTAACGGATCCCTACGCTATCTGGATTACCAGACTAGCGCTTTAACCACTTGACTATCTTTCATTTGTTCGGGCCTCAGAAGCATCAGTGTATGTACTTAATTGCCACTCCTCGTATATGAGGATGCTATAAGTCTTCTCCACTGCGCTCAATTCTTGTTTTTCTCATTGTGTGGACTTCAAGTGAGCTCTTGCTGAGGATAGCTGGTAAAAGTTGAGTCTAGACCTTATCGGTGAATTTTTTCGACATTTATCTGCGTGGACAAACTCAATAAATACTGACAAGCCCACTATTTACAATAAAAAAATCTCGTACTCGAAAAAAGAATAATAATAATTAAGTTTCAAATACCGGAGCCTTCTTTGGTGTGTAGTAAAGATCACTATAAATATGCCTTGTTTATCAACCTACCCCAGCAAGAGAATATTTGAGTTGATAATGATCTGCTCCAACCTCTGTGTTTTAAGTATTACTTAAGTTTTACTTAGAAAGTTAAACTTTCTTAACTGTGTTTTAAGTGAGTAAGTAGTTTTAAGTATTACTTCTCTTAATAGGAACTCCACACTTTCTTTTATTTGTCTTTCATGAATAGAAAATATTATATTACTAACTAAACTAATTCGACACAACTAATTTGATATTTCTGATTTCATTTTTCTGACCGAGATATTCTCAACCGAGTCTTTGATCATGAAGTAGTCGAAAGAATTAGATCAGAACAGAACCATCTATTCAAGTATTACTGTTGGTCCCAAAAAATACCTGCCCTAAACGGAAATCGAACCTATGACAGAGAGGATCAGATAAAAGTGCGCTATCCTCTGAGTTGTACACAACTTTAAAGTACACAACTTGATATCTTTAGCTGTATTTTTCTTTTGGGTAATTTTTTTTCCAGGTTCGGTATTTCCAAATATTTCTATTTTATTCCAAATATTTCCAGTTTAGCTTCCCCACTATTCGTGAAAGAAAAATGCATTTCGGTACTTTTAAAGATAAACAATGGATTTTACCTATAAAAGAAATGGAACCATTTTGGTCAACCAAACTGGAAGAAGATTTTTCCTCTTCCAAAAGAAAAATGACTTTCTTCCAGGTCGTCCATTTTATTCTAGTAGAATCCACTTTGGTTAGAAAGAAAAATACGGCTTATGTATCTTCGATATTTTTTTCCCTAATTACTCCGATGTTTTTCTAATATTAGAAATCGGAAGTATTTTTTGTTGTTGTTGTTGTGAACATGTGTTAGTTGATTTCAATGTTATCGGGGTCATTTTTATAATTTTTTCAAAATTATATGTAGAAACGTTTTTACAAGCTTAGTAGAACGGTTTTGAAAGTGGCATGATGGAAAATCTCCATAACCTTGCGACTTTCAATAAAGTGCAATAGATAGTCCTTTTTATCCGAGGGAGATATTTTTCAGTTCAATCTATTTTCTTTTCAATCAGTTTAGAATTATTCTCTATGGGAATTATTTCATTGAATTTTTATTTTTAAATATCTATACAGGGAATAAACAAATTTTATTTTCGTGCTTTATTGTATAGTGTTAACAGATGCAGCTGTTGA
>CM044956.1:10408175-10425447 GCA_024516035.1 Bactericera cockerelli | reverse complement strand
CAGGAAACTCACAAACCTGCTACTCACATTGACCTCACCCAGCCTGAGTGGGGCCGGGAAAAGCCAGCGTCACGAGAATTAGAATTTGAATGGTCACCCATCCAAGTCTTAACCTCGCTGGATGTCGCTTAACTTCGGTGTTCTGAAGGGAACCGGTGTATTCAACATGCCATCGACGCTGGCTACTAAAGTGTTAAATAATAATAATAATGATGAACCAATCTTTTTTACATTACATATTTTGTTGGTTTTTTGTCTGATGAGTTTTATCAACTAGTTATTACTATTCCAGTGGAGGAGATCATGAACTTCAGCCAGCAGGACCTGACCCCCGAGGATGTGATGCTCCTGGATGCCAGGGACACCATCTTCCTGTGGATGGGCGCCCGGGCCAACCATGAGGAGGTCAAGCAGTCCACCAACCTCGCCATAGAGTACCTCAAGACAGGTGAGCCTTGAGAGAATATTTTTTTTTCCAATAACTTTATTATATTTTATTTTAATATTCATACATATTCTTCATTTAATATTTAATAGTTACTGCAGTCCAATGTACTTTTCAGTATGAGGTGGATTGCAGCAAAAAATGCAAATAATAATATTGCCTTATTTATACTGCCCGATTATAATAATAATAACACTCTTTAGTGGAAGGTAACCACCAGGCGAGGTTAGTGCTCATATCGCATATTATAGTAAAATCGCCTTATTTATACTGCCCGATTAGGAGTACCCGATTAGGCCATAGAGTATCTCAAGACAGGTGAGCCTTGAGAGAATTATAGTAATATCGCCTTATTTATACTGCCCAATTATAATAGTAATAGCAATTATCGGGTGTACCGATTAATTTATTTACGAGCAGAGCCCATTATACATTAAAACACGATAGAAAAAAAAATATTAAAATGTTAATTTTAAATTAAAATTTAAAGAAAACGATGAAAAATATCTAAATTCACAATTATTAATAGTTAAGTAAAAAAAAAAAAAAAAAAAAAAAAAAAAAAAAAAACATTTGTTTTGAATTCTCATCATACGGTTGAGAGGAGAAAAGAAAGTATAGTTGGTAGCACACTGTTTAACATAAAAAGTTTTAGAACCTCTGAGTCGACGACGGCAATCAAGTTGAACCAACTGAAGAAGCTTGGTGCAATAACACTCTTTAGTGGAAGGTAACCACCAGGCGAGGTTAATGCTCAAAGCTTCTACTACCTACCTAACCCTCAGAGTCTTATTATTATGTGGTCACAAACTCAAATTGATGAGGAAAAATTCATGCACTGGGTGGGATTCGAACCAACAGATCCCTTCGCTACCTGGATTACCCAGACTAGCGCGTTAACCACATGACTAACAGTGCGATTAGGACTATTAAAGTCCCATTATTCCAGCAGTAAGGCCAAGACATATTATTATGTTAAAATCCCAAATAGAAGGATAAAATGTCATGTGCCGGCTGGGTTTCGAACCCACGAACTCTGAAATCTCTGAGTTTACAGAGTGCCGTCTTTACCACTGAGCTACCGGGACAGACCCATTATTTGGGTTTTTTATTAAAGTCCCATTATTCCAGCAGTAAGGCAAAGGCATATTATTATGTTAAAATCCCAAATAGGAGAATAAAATGTCATGTGCCGGCTGGGTTTCAAACCCATGAACTCTGAAATCTCTGACTTTACAAAGTACCGTCTTTACCACTGAGCTACCAAGACAGACAAAACAGAGAATACAAAATGTCTACCCCAGAATGAGTCCTGGTAGCTCAGTGGCCAAGGCATCACGTCGGAGCCAGCCTCCGTGGTGTAACGGTTGTGACTACTGCCCGTGGTCCTGAATTCCTGAGTTCGATACCCGGGTTGGGCAGAATTTTATTACAAAAAATCTGTACCCTCCGAACTAAAAAATACGTTTCCGACCCAAGCCAGACTGGGTGAGGATCTGGGCGTCCATATAATCCACTATCCACTGTGGTATTGGTATCTCACGGACAACACGGATACGGAATTATTACTATAGTGATCTTTTGGTAACTTTTACATTCAAATAAAAAATGTCTTACTAGAGATAATCATCATCGTAGGGCGGCGTCATCGTGAACGATGGTAGCCAGACAGTGGAGGCATGACTCAGCACTTCTACCACTGTCTTTACAGGGAGGCTAATAATTGACAAGGGCCCCCGGAATCAAGCCAATGCTGGTCTACTCCCTCTTTATAGTTTATAAACTTCATAGAAGTCAGCAAAGATCCCATATTTCACCCAATAAGTCCATTTTGGTGGAAAAAAATTGTGACCTTTTTGGTGAAAAAAAGAATCTATCACTGCTCCGTTTAGCAGGTAGAGTTTAATTTTAATGGAACTAAAACTAGAACTGCTGGTCTACCCCCTGTTTATATTCCCCCAGCCAGATAGAAATTTAATAATAGAGCGTCAAATTCTATTATGTACATATTTAAGAAAAGTACTGCGTACAATTTCAATAAGATTGATCTAACATTCCGCAGATCCCTCTAATCGTGACCTGGACACGCCCATCATGGTTATCAAGCAGGGCTATGAGCCCACCACCTTCACCGGATTCTTCGGGCCCTGGGATTTCGATCTGTGGAAGGTAAAAGCTCTATTTTTGATTATTTTTTTTTTTCTTCTTCTTCTTCTTTCTAAGCGCTTTAAAAGAGCTCTAATTTGAAACGAGACAAGACTTGGATTTTGTGTCGTGTCGTGATTTTTCACACGACGCGACCCGTCGAGATTTTGTCTCGTCTATTTGTAGCGCGATGATTTGTTGAGAAAATGTTAAAAAGAATCTCGAACATCTGATAACAAACAACAATTATGGGCGGGATCTTTTGGGTTGAAAAACAATCAAGTTTGCTTGATTTCTTTGATTTTATTTTTTATTGAGAAAATAATAGACCTCTGGAAACCCTTGAATAACTTTCTCAGTAAATTTTAAAATTACTATTATTTGTGCAGTAAATGTTGTACGGTAAACCGGGGTAAAAAGATCTTCTTTTAGAGTGGGGAACCCCCACCTTGCGATATATTTTTGGAAAGGTCTTTAAATAGGAAATACTATGGTGCAAATTTTATTTTAATATAACTGTTTGCAAATGGCGTCCAACTTTGTGTATGCAATGTAAAGTCTGGAACCCCTGAATATCTTTTGAAAGGGCTTTCTCAGTAAATTCAAAATTGTGTACGGTAATTAGACCTTATTTTAGAATGGGGCCGATTTTTTTTACCGGTCCTCATGTCGGGGCCAAGCGGCGAACTTCATTTTTTTAAAAACGAAACCCCACCTTGCGATTAATTCTAAAAAATATAAAATTTGCACCAAAGTATTTCTTATTTAAGTATTTCTCCGTTGTGTCCCCGCACTAAGATGTAGTGCTGGTTGACCAATAGTTTGAAGATGTTGTCTATCAACTGTTCATACTATTTAACTCCAAGAGTACCAGGCGAAAATGTTGATCTATACCAAATCTAAGTTAAAGGGTTGGTTGACCAATAATTTGATGGTTCATCAATGGTTCATTATGTAACTCCAAGAGTACCAGATGAAAATGTTGAGTCATACCAACTCTAAGTTGTAGGGCTGGTTGACCAATAGTTTGAACATAATATTGTTTATCACTTATTCATATTATTCATACCTCGGGGTCCACTCATACCTCGTGAGGAAAAATGAGTAGCTGCTTTAATGTTAGCAGCGACCAGTGGCGGAAAATTATAGGCAAAAGTAAGATTTTGGGATATTAAAGTTCTGGAAAAGTCCTATAATTCTATAGGCAAAAATAAGATATTGGGATATTAAAGATACGGAAAAGTCCTATAATTCTGCGCAACCCACTAAAATTGTGATATAGAATATACCTACCTTGTTTATACTGCCGAGGTAAGACTGAAAAGTCCCTTTACTCCAGCAGTCAAACAAGTCTTATATATTTTATGGGATAAAATGACACAAAGAAAATAATTTTTTTGTTTTGTTTTTATTATTATTCAGCAAACCTAAAAGATCAACTCCTGGATCTAGCTCCTTATAGCTTTGACGAGGTCCAGGGCAGCCTGAGTACCTAAGCTAGTCAAACTTCAATCATACCTTCTAGTCATACCTGTGTTTCCCTCTCATAACCTTTTCGTTCCTTTTCTGTTTTTCGTTTATATATTTTTTCTTTTCTAGTCCTCAAATTATTTAAATGCTCTTTGTTCCTACATAGTATACCTATTTTAATATATAACTTAGATTTCATTTAATTTGTTAATTAGCATGTAAGTTTGTACACATACGGTATGTATCCTTTAGAGTTTAGTACAATAAAATTGAAATTGAATTCATATTATTCACCTCCAGGAGCACCAGACCTACGAGGAGCTCCGCAAGCAGATAGAGCTGGAGAACCCCATGCTACAGGTGGAGGTGAAGCTGACACAAGGCGTGGAGGACTTGGTGGAGGTGCAGGGGAGACAAGACATATATCTTATTATTATTATTATTCACCTCCAGGAGCACCAGACCTACGAGGAGCTCCGCAAGCAGATAGAGCTGGAGAACCCCATGCTACAGGTGGAGGTGAAGCTGACGCATGGCGTGGAGGACTTGGTGGAGGTGCAGGGGAGACAAGACATATATCTTATTATTATTATTATTCACCTCCAGGAGCACCAGACCTACGAGGAGCTCCGCAAGCAGATAGAGCTGGAGAACCCCATGCTACAGGTGGAGGTGAAGCTGACACATGGGGTGGAGGACTTGGTGGAGGTGCAGGGGAGACAAGACATATATCTTATTATTATTATTATTATTATTCACCTCCAGGAGCACCAGACCTACGAGGAGCTCCGCAAGCAGATAGAGCTGGAGAACCCCATGCTACAGGTGGAGGTGAAGCTGACGCATGGCGTGGAGGACTTGGTGGAGGTGCAGGGGAGACAAGACATATATATTATTATTATTATTATTCACCTCCAGGAGCACCAGACCTACGAGGAGCTCCGCAAGCAGATAGAGCTGGAGAACCCCATGCTACAGGTGGAGGTGAAGCTGACACAAGGCGTGGAGGACTTGGTGGAGGTGCAGGGGAGACAAGACATATATCTTATTATTATTATTATTATTTTTCACCTCCAGGAGCACCAGACCTACGAGGAGCTCCGCAAGCAGATAGAGCTGGAGAACCCCATGCTACAGGTGGAGGTGAAGCTGACGCAAGGCGTGGAGGACTTCGCCACCTGCCCCAAACACACCTACGAGAGTCTGCTGGCTAAGGAGGTGGACAAGTTACCCGCGGGGGTGGATCCCACTCACAAGGAGGTGAGTGAGAGTGTGGTTTTTTCAGCAATAGGTACAGTAGTAGTCACCGTGGCAGAGTGAGTTAGCGCGCTAGGCATTGCACGCACGGTGACTTGGGTTCGATCCCCAGCGGGGCAGGAATTTTTCTGATCTGTACATGGATGTTCGGGGTCCACTCATACCTCGTGAGGAAAAATGAGTAGTTACTTGTATAAATAACGACCAGTGGCGGCATTACCAGAGTAAAAAGAAATTAATGTAATAGTTGACCCACCTGGGGCCGCCCCTGTTAAAAGTATGAAAAATTAAACCCCCTGAAAAAGTTTCCCCCTGCATTATAATGAAACACGTGTTTCAGGGTTTTCTGAAAATCGGTTTCATAGACGAGACATTTTGACTGGCTCCTTTTTTGTTATACACCCTGTATGTCCGAATTGTTTGGACGAAATGGTAGGAGATAGCAAAGAGTGGCGAGAGTGTACTGCTAGCATATTACATTGCACTATAGCCCAAGTTGATGGACATTCCGGCTTATCTTAATTTTAATCCTGTCTCATAATATGGCCCTAATAGATGAAATTTTCTTGGTTTTACAGGTGTATCTCAACGAAGCTGAATTCAAGAGGATATTCAACATGAGCTATGAGAAGTTCACGAGTCTACCCAGATGGCGAAGGGACAACATTAAGAAGTCAGTTGGACTCTTCTAGAACATTATAATATCTGCATATTTTATGACGAGAATCCAAACACTTGGAATTTTTCCACTTAACTAAACCAAGGTACGAGTACATCGGACCAAGCATAAAACATTTCGATTTGATTCTTTTATAGCTGACATATTTTTTTCTGATTTCTAATATAAGAAATATTTTATTAAATTATTTTACATGTTTGCAAAGTATGAGAGAAAGAAATGTATAACTCAGAAATATATAAAGTCCCGCCGTAGCTTAGCGGTCAAGGCGTCGGCGTTGGTCTGGTAGTCCAGAGACCGTGGGTTCGAAACCCAGCCGGGACATGACAAGTTATCCTAACCATTTGCGATTTTGACAACATAATAATGCGGTTTACTGCTTGAATAATGGGACTTGTTAGTCCTAGTGGGGCAATTCAAGTAGGGCGTTATTATTATCTATAAGTACTTTTGTCCTATCATTTCTGTCTCATAAATAAATGTTTTTCTTCTCTATAACTTTTAGTTTTAATGCTCTTCTTACTATGTATCCTTAATTTGAATTTTCCTTCGTGTAAGTACGACATATTTCATACATTTATTTTTACCCTTTGTAATTGTACTTTTGTATTATAAATAAATAGTATATTTTAAAAAACTCATTTGTTCATAACTTTTATTTTTTTTAAAAAGATGAGTGTTTCACAGCCTTTTTAACTTTTTAGAAATGAAACAGCAACTAAAATATATAGAGGTCCTGAGTAAAGGCGGGGTTTTTGCTATGGTAATCTCGTCCACCCAACCCTATTATCCTTACTTTACCTATTTCGTGTTGTTGGTAACTAGGCAAATAAGAAGAATCCGGTCATTTATTAAAAAAATTCAAGAAATAAAAAAATCGTTGATAAAAAACAGTCTTTAATAATAATGATAATCTTTCAATTTGTTTTATTAAAAAATAAAATATAACATAGTGTACAATATCGTATCAGAGTAGGTATAATGTAAAAAACTAAATCTATTATCATCTCCAGTGAATCTTGAAAAACGTCGGGCAAGAAGTCTTATTTTTTAAATAAGAATTCGGTTTTTTTCTCCTAGAAGTTAATAATTCTGTTTTCTAACATTTTTTTCTTCTTTTATCAGTTTTCATACCTCCTGTCAGAAAATTTGAATAAATAATATGTACCTACATATTTATTCTAATTAACAAAATAATTACAATCGAACTGTCAAAAAATGATAAGTACTCTTATTTAAAGAATAATGAGTTTAAAATTTAATTAATATTTACCAAGGTTGTGAATTGACTTCATTGAAAACTCTTGGGGCAAAATTAAAAGACAGTATTGTTTTATCTCTGTGGTCTATAATTTGGGTATAGTATAATATTTAGACTGTCGAAGTCGGCTTGAGACAAGGAGTCCCATTACGCTATCGAATTTGTTTATTAATTTCGCTCTTAGTATTTTCAAGAAGATTGTGAAAGCTTGCTCGGTAGAACTTATCTTCGTTTTCTTTTTAATAAAAAGTACTTTTGTGCCAATTTAAATTAAAGGACATTCGACATTTAATTCGTGGTCCTTTGGTGCTAAGCAAAAAAGGCCTCTCTTCATGTCCTAATACCTAGTGTCAATAATTTATGATTCCGATCAACTGTACCGATAATTTATTTCAGATCTTCGAATTTACTGATCTCCGCACCAATCTGTTATGAAGGGAATCACTAAACTACTTCAAAAACAAATAAACACAAACTTTAAAATAAAATAAAAATCTAGTACTTGTAAGTCGGTGGGAATAAATCCGAGAATAAAACTCTGTTATTTGAAACTAAAAATGGCAAGAGAGGTGCCTAATATCTATTGTTGTATTTCTATCATCCAAGAAATAGTACAATAAAGGAAAGACCATCATACATGAAAACCTAGCTCGTAAGCACAATAATATGAAAGTCGGAAACTAAATGACTTTCTTTTTTTTCAACAGCTGCATCTGTTAACACTATACAATAAAGCACGAAAATAAAATTTGTTTATTCCCTGTATAGAAATTTAAAAATTCAATGAAATAATTCCCATAGAAAATAATTCTAAACTAATTCAAAAGAAAATATAGATTGAACTGGAAAATATCTCTCTCGGATAAAAGGACTATCTATTGCACTTTATTGAAAGTCGCAGGGTTATGGAGCTTTTCCATCCTACCACTTTCAAAACCGTTCTAGGTAAGTAAAAACGATTCTACATGTAAATTTGAAAAATATAATAAAACTGTCCCCGACAACATTGAAATGTTCACAACAACAACAAAAAATACTTCCGATTTCTAATATTAGAAAGTCATCGGAAGTAATTAGGAAAAAAAATATCGAAGATACTCGTACATAGATATCAAGAGAATGCCGTTGGCATTAGCACCGCCCTTGATCAAGTTTTGTTTTCTTTATTTCAATATCTGTGTATTCTTAATTTCAATATCTATACTTGATCCAACATGTTTTAAAAAAAAATCCAGTTGTGCAAATTAAAACTTTAGCAACTTTAACTTTAACTCATAGGTTCGATTTCCGTTTGGGGCAGGGAACTTTTGGGACCAACAATTATTGGAGAGACGGTTCTGTTCTGATCTACTTCTTTCGACTACTTCATGACCAAAGACTCGGTTGAGAATATCTCGGTCAGAAAAATGAAATCAGAAATATCAAATTAGTTGTGTCGAATTAGTTCAGTTAGTAATAGAATATTTTCTATTCATGAAAGACAAATAAAAGAAAGTGTGGAGTTCCTATTAAGAGAAGTAATACTTAAAACTACTTACTCACTTAAAACACAGTTAAGAAAGTTTAACTTTCAAAGTAAAAAAAAAAACGTATGGGTCACAGTAGATCTAATTAGGTCGCAGTGTTAATTGTAAGGGTTTCATTGAAAACCTGCAACCAGGACACATAATAATAAAAAAGTAAAACTTATGTAAGTAAAACTTAAAACACAGAGGTTGGAGCAGATCATTATCAACTCAAATATTCTCTTGCTGGGGTGGGGTGATAAACAAGGCATATTTATAGTGATCTTAATTACACACCGAAGAAGGTTCCGGTATTTGAAACTTTATTATTATTATTCTTTTTTCGAGTACAAGATTTTTTTATTGTAAATAGTGGGCTTGTCAGTATTTATTGAGTTTGTCCACGCAGATAAATGTGGAAAAAATTCACCGATAAGGCCTAGACTCAACACTCTGAGCATGCTTTTACCACCTACCACTCAGCAAGAGCTCACTTGAAGTCCACACAATGAGAAAAACAAGAATTGAGCGCAGTGGAGAAGACTTCTAGTATCCTCAATTCCTCATATACGAGGAGTGGCAATTAAGTACATGCACTGATGCTTCTGAGGCCTGAATTAATGAAAGATAATCAAGTGGTTAACGCGCCAGTCTGGTAATCCAAATAGCGTAGGGATCCGTTAGTGCGAAAAAAATTCCTCATTAATTTGAGTTTGTGGCCACATAATAATATAAGATTCTGAGGGTTTTGTGATAGAAAATGTTTTAAGCATTAACCTCACCTGGTGGTTTCTTCACTAAATAGTATCAAGCTCGCCGGGAGGCGAGCGCAAGTCAAGTAGAACTCACCACCGGCCATATTAACATAACATATTAACACGAAACAGAGTTTATATATATTTTGTTTTATTATGTTGAATATATGTTGAATTCTGTTTTTTTTTTTTTTTTTTTTTTTTTTGAGAATTTTTCATAGCGTAGGGAACCTTACTTTTGAGACGACCCTCGTATATTAGCAACAGTGTCCAGCTTCATTAAAATTAATGAACGAATTAAAAAAAACTTGAAAAATAAATTATTTCTGGAACGAAGCCCTCTGCGCTACTCACTACTTACTCTACTACGCTCAGATCTTGCTGGACGGGAAATGGTAACACAAGACATGCAAGGGACGGGGAGAACCATTGCTCTCGTTGTAGCACATGACCATTAATGCGTCGCATATGAGGTGCATTACTGCATATGAGGTGCAGTACTGTATATGAGGTGCAGTACTACATATGAGACACAGTACTGTATGTGAGACACAGTACTGCATAAGAGGTGCAATACTACATATGAGACAAAGTACTGCACATGAGACACAGTACTGCACATGCGCCGCAGTACACTACCTATACATCATGAGGTCAGGACTCTGGTACATGACCATGTAGGCGTCGCACATGAGACACAGTAGTGCAGATGAGACACAGTACTGCATATGAGACACAGTACTGCATATGAGACACAGTACTGCATATGAGACACAGTACTGCATATGAGACACAGTACTGCATATGAGACACACTACTGCACATGAGACACAGTACTGCATATGAGACACAGTACTGCATATGAGACACAGTACTGCATATGAGACACACTACTGCACATGAGACACAGTACTGCATATGAGACACAGTACTGCATATCGCCGCTAGAAAGTCAAAGAGGCGTAAGTAATTTTATCAAGTTTTCAGGAGCGCACTTAAGCCTGTATGTGCTGCAACTTTTCCCGCAAATATCACATACGCCCAAACATAAAAAAAATCAATATCTTCACAAGGGTTTAGAAATCACATACGCCTGTTCGTGCTACCAAGAGTTTCTTTCAAGACAGTATGCCTGTGTGACAATATCGATTTTCGTTTTTTGTCACTTACGCCTCTTTGACTTTCTAGCGGCGATATGAGACACAGTACTGCACATGAGACACAGCACTGCACATGCGCCGCAGTACACTACCTATACATCATGAGGTCAGGACTCTGGTTCATGACCATGTACGCGTCGCACATGAGACACAGTACTGCATATGAGACACACTACTGCACATGAGACACAGTACTGCATATGAGACACAGTACTGCACATGAGACACAGTACTGCACATGAGACACAGTACTGCACATGAGACACAGTACTGCATATGAGACACAGTACTGCACATGAGACACAGTACTGCATATGAGACACAGTACTGCATATGAGACACACTACTGCACATGAGACACAGTACTGCATATGAGACACACTACTGCACATGAGACACAGTACTGCACATGAGACACAGTACTGCATATGAGACACAGTACTGCACATGAGACACAGTACTGCATATGAGACACAGTACTGCACATGAGACACAGTACTGCACATGAGACACAGTACTGCATATGAGACACAGTACTGCATATGAGACACACTACTGCACATGAGACACAGTACTGCATATGAGACACACTACTGCACATGAGACACAGTACTGCAGATGAGACACAGTACTGCATATGAAACACAGTACTGCATGTGAGGCACAGTACTGCATATGAGACACAGTACTGCATATGAAACACAGTACTGCATATGAGACACAGTACTGCATATGAGACACAGTACTGCATATGAGACACAGTACTGCATATGAAACACAGTACTGCATATGAGACACAGTACTGCATATGAGACACAGTACTGCATATGAGACACACTGACACAGTACTGCATATGAGGTGCAGTACTGCACAGGCGACGCAGTACACTACCTATACATCATGAGGTCAGGACTCTGGTACATCTCCATGTACGCGTCACACATGAGACACAGTACTGCAGATGAGACACAGTACTGCATATGAGACACAGTACTGCATATGAGACACAGTACTGCATATCGCCGCTAGAAAGTCAAAGAGGCGTAAGTAATTTTATCAAGTTTTCAGGAGCGCACTTAAGCCTGTATGTGCTGCAACTTTTCCCGCAAATATCACATACGCCCAAACATAAAAAAATCAATATCTTCACAAGGGTTTAGAAATCACATACGCCTGTTCGTGCTACCAAGAGTTTCTTTCAAGACAGTATGCCTGTGTGACAATATCGATTTTCGTTTTTTGTCACTTACGCCTCTTTGACTTTCTAGCGGCGATATGAGACACAGTACTGCACATGAGACACAGCACTGCACATGCGCCGCAGTACACTACCTATACATCATGAGGTCAGGACTCTGGTTCATGACCATGTACGCGTCGCACATGAGACACAGTACTGCATATGAGACACAGTACTGCACATGAGACACAGTACTGCATATGAGACACAGTACTGCACATGAGACACAGTACTGCATATGAGACACAGTACTGCACATGAGACACAGTACTGCATATGAGACACAGTACTGCACATGAGACACAGTACTGCATATGAGACACAGTACTGCATATGAGACACACTACTGCACATGAGACACAGTACTGCATATGAGACACACTACTGCACATGAGACACAGTACTGCACATGAGACACAGTACTGCATATGAGACACAGTACTGCACATGAGACACAGTACTGCATATGAGACACAGTACTGCACATGAGACACAGTACTGCACATGAGACACAGTACTGCATATGAGACACAGTACTGCATATGAGACACACTACTGCACATGAGACACAGTACTGCATATGAGACACACTACTGCACATGAGACACAGTACTGCAGATGAGACACAGTACTGCATATGAAACACAGTACTGCATATGAGGCACAGTACTGCATATGAGACACAGTACTGCATATGAAACACGGTACTGCATATGAGACACAGTACTGCATATGAGACACAGTACTGCATATGAGACACAGTACTGCATATGAAACACAGTACTGCATATGAGACACAGTACTGCATATGAGACACAGTACTGCATATGAGACACACTGACACAGTACTGCATATGAGGTGCAGTACTGCACAGGCGACGCAGTACACTACCTATACATCATGAGGTCAGGACTCTGGTACATCTCCATGTACGCGTCACACATGAGACACAGTACTGCAGATGAGACACAGTACTGCATATGAGACACAGTACTGCATATGAGACACAGTACTGCATATCGCCGCTAGAAAGTCAAAGAGGCGTAAGTAATTTTATCAAGTTTTCAGGAGCGCACTTAAGCCTGTATGTGCTGCAACTTTTCCCGCAAATATCACATACGCCCAAACATAAAAAAATCAATATCTTCACAAGGGTTTAGAAATCACATACGCCTGTTCGTGCTACCAAGAGTTTCTTTCAAGACAGTATGCCTGTGTGACAATATCGATTTTCGTTTTTTGTCACTTACGCCTCTTTGACTTTCTAGCGGCGATATGAGACACAGTACTGCACATGAGACACAGCACTGCACATGCGCCGCAGTACACTACCTATACATCATGAGGTCAGGACTCTGGTTCATGACCATGTACGCGTCGCACATGAGACACAGTACTGCATATGAGACACAGTACTGCACATGAGACACAGTACTGCATATGAGACACAGTACTGCACATGAGACACAGTACTGCATATGAGACACAGTACTGCACATGAGACACAGTACTGCATATGAGACACAGTACTGCACATGAGACACAGTACTGCATATGAGACACAGTACTGCATATGAGACACACTACTGCACATGAGACACAGTACTGCATATGAGACACACTACTGCACATGAGACACAGTACTGCACATGAGACACAGTACTGCATATGAGACACAGTACTGCACATGAGACACAGTACTGCATATGAGACACAGTACTGCACATGAGACACAGTACTGCACATGAGACACAGTACTGCATATGAGACACAGTACTGCATATGAGACACACTACTGCACATGAGACACAGTACTGCATATGAGACACACTACTGCACATGAGACACAGTACTGCAGATGAGACACAGTACTGCATATGAAACACAGTACTGCATATGAGGCACAGTACTGCATATGAGACACAGTACTGCATATGAAACACGGTACTGCATATGAGACACAGTACTGCATATGAGACACAGTACTGCATATGAGACACAGTACTGCATATGAAACACAGTACTGCATATGAGACACAGTACTGCATATGAGACACAGTACTGCATATGAGACACACTGACACAGTACTGCATATGAGGTGCAGTACTGCACAGGCGACGCAGTACACTACCTATACATCATGAGGTCAGGACTCTGGTACATCTCCATGTACGCGTCACACATGAGACACAGTACTGCAGATGAGACACAGTACTGCATATGAGACACAGTACTGCATATGAGACACACTACTGCACATGAGACACAGTACTGCATATGAGACACAGTACTGCATATCGCCGCTAGAAAGTCAAAGAGGCGTAAGTAATTTTATCAAGTTTTCAGGAGCGCACTTAAGCCTGTATGTGCTGCAACTTTTCCCGCAAATATCACATACGCCCAAACATAAAAAAAATCAATATCTTCACAAGGGTTTAGAAATCACATACGCCTGTTCGTGCTACCAAGAGTTTCTTTCAAGACAGTATGCCTGTGTGACAATATCGATTTTCGTTTTTTGTCACTTACGCCTCTTTGACTTTCTAGCGGCGATATGAGACACAGTACTGCACATGAGACACAGCACTGCACATGCGCCGCAGTACACTACCTATACATCATGAGGTCAGGACTCTGGTTCATGACCATGTACGCGTCGCACATGAGACACAGTACTGCAGATGAGACACAGCACTGCACATGCGCCGCAGTACACTACCTATACATCATGAGGTCAGGACTCTGGTACATCACCATGTACGCGTCGCACATCAGTCGCTTGGCGTACTCGGGCAGCTGTCTGTCATCGCCGATGCTGTTCAGCTGGTGGGAGCCATCCTCAGACAGCCAGTGGGGGAGGTCGGGACAGGGAACCATCTCCGGGATGTTGTAGCCGTTCCTCTCTCCTGGGAGGACGAAAATAATGGTATAATAAATATACAAGTATTATAATAATAATAATATCGCCTTATTAAAGTTAGGTACACACGATATGGCAGAGCGACATATAATATGGCAATCTCCCTTGCCATACCGTGTGATCGGTCTTTGTTTACATGACTATAGAACTATTTGGGTCTATGGCCACAAGTTTTTTCTATGGTGCCATAGACGTATAGCAGGATCTATGGCATTCGTGTGAGTGCTTCATCACACACATGGTCTACAATATGATATGGTGACGACTGGCAGGCTTGTCTATGGCAAGGGGGAAGACATACAATGCCATAGAGTTTTTTGCTACATTATATGGCATCGCGTGAGTGCCATTCCTTTTTTTTCTCGCCATAGAAAATATGGCATCTGTGCCATATAGTGTGGTCCTACCTTTATACTGCCCGATTAGGACTATTAAGCCCTATTATTTCAGCGTGAGCCCAAGACGTATTATTATGAGGTAAAAATCCCAAATGGGAGGATAATTTGTCATGTCTCGGCTGGGCTTCGAACCCGCGACCTCTAGAATCTCTGGATTTGCATAAACCTCACACGGATTCTCGTATTGAATTACATAATAGAATCGTCGTACCAAGCATGAGGACACCCCATTCGATGGATTTTAATTAAAAAATATATTCGGCCCAAAACAATAGGTAAAATTCTAGGACCTTAATTAACATGTATACTAAAAAAGAACAATCTTGAAGCGACATTACTGAGGTCGCTTCACTCTCTCTATTTTCACCATGCGGCCGAGTGGCCTAATTCGGCCCAAAACAATAGGTAAAAAGCCACAGGCTTTAACCTCGCCCCTTGGTTCACTACATATTCTATTGTGTTCTTTTTTTTTCATGTAATATTTTGTTGAATGTATCATGTAGTTGACCAATAAAGTGTTAAATAATAATAATCTTGAAGCGACATTACTGAGGTCGCTTCTCGCACTCACTGATGGGTTTGGTATAAAAATTAACTCAAACAACAATAAAAAAGTTCCGTTCTATTTCAAACTTACTTACTTACTCCGCAGTCATTACAGACCGCGAGGGTCCTTGACTTGTTGCACCAGCCTCCTCCATTCATTTCTAACCTGAGCTAAGCTCTGCCAAAGCTATTTCAAAGTTCCGTAAAAAAAAAAAAAAAAAAAAAAAAAAAACTCTGCTAAATCCTCACCTTTCCTGTCGGCCATGGAATCGAAGAAGCACCAGGGGGCCATGTATACTAAAAATAAGCAATCTTGAAGCGACATAACTGAGGTCGCTTCTCTCACTCACTGATGGGTTTAGTATAAAAAATTAACACCAACAACAATAAAAAAGTTCCGTGCTATTTCAAACTTACTTACTTACTCCGCAGTCATTACAGACCGCGAGGGTCCTTGACTTGTTGCACCAGCCTCTTCCATTCATTTCTATCCTGAGCTAAGCTCTGCCAAAGCTATTTCAAAGTTCCGTAAAAAAAAAAAATAACGCTGCTAAATCCTCACCTTTCCTGTCGGCCATGGAATCGAAGAAGCACCAGGGGGCCATGTATACTAAAAATAAGCAATCTTGAAGCCACATTACTGAGGTCGCTTCTCTCACTCACTGGGTTTGGTATAAAAATTAACACAAACAACAATAAAAAAAGTTCCGTGCTATTTCAGAGTTTAACGTCGTTTTTCAACTGTATGTTCATACACATCGTGCTATTTCAAAGTTCCGTATATAAAAAAAAAAAAAAAAAAAAAAAAACGCTGCTAATAAATGCTCACCTTTCCTGTCGGCCATGGAATCGAAGAAGCACCAGGGTGCCTCGCAGCCGCTGCCCCCCTTCACAAAGGCCACGTAGTGCGACGTCTCAATACACACCACGGCAAAGAGCTCCATGTAGACCCGCGACATGGGACTCTCCGCACAAAAAAGGGGAATGGTCGGGCAGTGTCAGCTGTCGCCACAAATTCGTGGTCCGAGCGCTTCCATGAATGCTCTGAAAAGAAAAGGAAATGATAAGAAAATAGTCGATTCGGATGTAAAAAACTTCGATTTAAAAAAGTTTCAACTTCCGGTCCAAGGGTTAACCCCTTTTTGAAGGGGAAAAAAATAAAGTAAATTTTCTTTATTTTGACTGTCAGCGAAGACCCGGTAGTCCCCCTTTTTGCTAACAGTTTAACAAAGCACCTCTTTATTTTTTTTGAGTATAAATAGTAAAGAAGAAAAAGAAAAAATTAAGGGGTTTGATATAGAAAACAAAATTTGGAAATAATAGTTTCAAGACAATATTAGAATAGTAGTAATAAAAGGGAGTGAAAAAAAAAAAACAAAAACTCATTTTAAACCCCGGGACGGTAGTAAAAAGGGGGGCATTAAGGGGGGGGAAGGAAAAAAAGTTTTAAAGGGGGTTTGTTTTCTTGCCAAAAAGCTTCAAAAAATA
>CM044956.1:10368528-10395228 GCA_024516035.1 Bactericera cockerelli | reverse complement strand
TAACCTCTCGACCACGGAGGTCGGCATCATAAACCAGCTTCCAGCTACTCACATATTATAACTTTCATGCAGTGAATTCTTAAAGGCTGCATGACATCAAAGAAGCCGCGCTAAACTTTTAGGCAGTAGGATGTATAGATTATTGGCAACATGAGCTATAAGCATAGATTATGTTTAATTCGCAGAAAAAACGTTGTCTTGCTAAGTCTGTACAACTTTCATGCAGTCTTTTTAAAGGCTGAATAACATTATGAAAAAGAAAAACGTTTATGCAGTAAAATGTATAGACTACGCAAAAGATTCATATAGTGACAATGGCAACATAATCTATTAGCATAGATTATGTTTAATTAGCGTAAAAAACGTAGTCATGCTAAGTCTGCACAACTTTCATGCAGTCTCTTCAAAGGCTGCATAACATTTATGAAAACGGAAAACATTTATGCAGACAGATGTATAAGTTATGCGAACGATTCATAAGAGGAAATGGCAACATGAACTTTTATGTTTAATTAGCATGAAAAGCTCAGTCATGCTAAGTCTGTATAACTTTCATGCGGTCTTCTCAATATCATGAAAACGGAAAACTATTATGAAGAAAGACGTACAATTTTTGAAGAATTCGCATATTTGTCTCTAGATCTCATGAAAGGTTATGCAGAAGATTCATAACATGTTTTTAATCATGCAGAAATTGCCTGACTGTTTTTCAGTTTGCATGAACTTTATGAAAGCGGATGCCTCGATTCCTTACGACAAAACAATGAAATCTCTAGTCATTAGTGTGCAGACTCTTCTCCTTCTCTTAATCTTTAACGATCGTACGTTTGTTCAATTTTTTTAGCTCTTTAAAACAATTAATTATTGATAAATTTTCAAAAGTTGTGTTAAAAAGTGAAAAAAATGAAGAACGAACAACGAACTACCTGTTATCACCTATTTATTTTCACGTCATCGTCATACAGATACTTGAAAATAGGTACCTAGTTCTCGTGCGAGAGATGGGGGGGATAGAGTTTGCACCTAATCAAAGCCGGTTTTTTACAAAATCGCGGCCGGCCGGTAATTGTAAATAACCTTTTTCTTTCATAAAGTGGGTAGGTATAAATAGTTCTTGTGGTAAAATTATTGATTCATCTAACTCCAACAGTACTCCCTAAGATACCAATTAACCTCCCTGCTCGTCCGTCTCTTTTGCATAATAATAAATAATATACCTTTCTCTTGAGTGTGTTTTTCTCGTTCAAAGTGTTTTTTATCTAAGTGGTAAATAAAATCAAATCAATTCTTTTTTTAATAATACCTACCTGTGAATAAATAATAACAGTTTCAACACTTGGTTAAATTAACAATTTCAAAGTTCCTGTATAAGTTAGTTTCAAAGTTCCGGTCGGTAATGTAGGTTTTAAAAAAATGTAAACCCTTGTAAATAATAATACCTAGTATAATAATTTTAACATAGTGAAGGATGAAGTTTTTACTAATGAATAAGAGTGAACATTCATATAAGTTTTAACATAACTTGAAATTACTAGCATAGTTTAACTTTAGAAACATGTTGAATTTAATTTAAATAGACATAAATTTCAATTTCTATTTATCCCTGTATGTACCTACTTTTGTAAATAAATATTCATCTCTGCATAACCTTGTGAGACCATGGAGTCATTAGTAACAACTGGCGATCTTCTTCGACAATGGGACCTAGCAGAATACGTAGAATTGTTTGAAAGTAAGTAGAAAATTCATACTTCAATTTATTACTGGTGATGTACCTAAAACCAACCAAAGCATACTGTGAGAACAAATAAACTAATCACCATTTTCTTTTACTATCAATAATAAAATATTAAATTTGACAAACTAAAAATAATGGTTAAAAAAAGTTGTTATTCAATGGTACAAAAGGCTAGCAGTAGTCACTGTGGCAGAGCGAGTTAGCGCGCTAGGCATTGCACACATGGTGACCTGGGTTCGATTCCCAGCGGGGGAGGATTTTTTCTGCTCTGTACTTGGATGTTCGGGGTCCACTCATACCTCGTGAGGAAAAATGAGTAGCTGCTTTAATGTGAAGTAGCGACCAGTGGCGGAATCTTAGGCAAAAAAATAATACAAGATATTGTAGATTAAAGTGGTAAAGTCCTATGATTCTGCGCTACCCACTAAAATTGTGACATAATAACACAAAGAAAAAGCATTATCATTATTATTATTATTACAAAAGGCTAGCAGTCTTAGGGATTGAGAAATTGCACTATTGGCAATTTGAAATCTTGAAGATTGCCATTTGTTTCAGTCATGAAGAACATTAAGAGACTTATTAGCCTCAAAAGTTAGTAGTGTTTCTATCTTTTATTAATTAGTTTCATCTTTCTATGTTTCAGGACACATAATAACTCCGCAACTCCTTCGAGTGCTGAAAGAAGATCAGTGTTACAGGTTGATAGACTGCATGGGTGACGTCATGACATTAATGCAAAAACGAGATCAATGGGTGCAGGTAAGATCGACTTTCCCTTCAGAACACCGAAGTTAAGCGACATCCAGCGAGGTTAAGACTTGGATGGGTGACCATTCAAATTCTAATTCTCGTGACGCTGGCTTTTCCCGGCCCCACTCAGGCTGGGTGAGGTCAATGTGAGTAGCAGGTTTGTGAGTTTCCTGCGAATGGAGGGTAAAACCCCCGTCGTGATATGACCATGGCAGTTGAAAGCGACGTTAAACCCCACTTAAAAAAAAAAAAAAAAAAAATACAGATGGTTTTAAAATGAGATTTCCCTTGATACCGAGTGTGTGTGGGTGGGGAGGGGGTTAGAACCTTGATATAACGTACCTCGATACAGCGTAAACCTTGATATAACGTTGAAATCTTACTTTCCCTTCCTCACAGAATAGGAAAACTCTATACAATGTAAAAGAAAACAAAAGGTGAACTTACCTCTAAACAACGTAATTTTCGAAACTTGGACCTCTATACAACGTAATATTTTAAGTTTAGGAAGTCGAGTTTTCACATGCGCTGACTCCTGACATGACTGATAATGCTTTTACTATACTTGAAAAATAGGCCATTTCCCTTGAATTACGGTATGTCGAGGTTCTACTGTACCTTCATTACTCACGAGTCCTTTCTACATGTGTGTGCACTCATGTGTGCGTGTGGGTTTTATTGCTTAAGCAAGTTGATGATGGCCGCCAGTTTTTGATTCAATTCGTCTTTTTCCCAGGATACGGAGAACACGCAGAACACGGCGGACACAGATAAGGTACAGCATCAGAGAGCAGCAACGTTATCCCCTGTCGCTACACCAGCAGCAACGTTTTTCTCCAATGTGCAGTTATCTGCTGACACGGACAACTGGAATGCAAACGTCCTCACATCTACGCCATCTTCGTCATGGACCAAGTCCCAATCCTCGCAATTTACTAATTGGACATGTTCTGTTTTAATTTGATAGACTCCTCTCTGGAGAGCAAGCCAAATGTGATTGCTCTCTTCTGGGTAATGAGTGTGACACACAAAGAATATTTGAAAACACAAATGTACTGCATCTAATATGGTTTGTCTTTCATACATAATGTCATCAACTATTACATATATGGATTCAGGATTTGTAAAGTTCCCCACATACAAAACGTAAGGTAGTATAGGTCTCTTCTTCTGAAGTGCAAACTCTGTTTTTTTTAGCCTTTCACTAATTAAATTTGATGAGGAAAGTACCTGTAAGATGAATCCATTCCGTACTTCTGTTCGTGATGGCTTCCAAGATTCTTTCCGCACTGTCTTCTGGCTGGGAGTGTCGGTTATAAATGGAAGGAAAAGAAGACACTGTGCATTCATCGCGTCCACATTACTCTCGGGCGTGATTGCATCGAAAGTATTCCTAAGGATGGAACATGCTTCTTTATCTCGCAGGGACGCCATTGTATTCACCGCTACATGGAGTATGGTTGGTCGCAATTCAAGCATTGTCTTGAAGAGGCTGTCTGCCTTGTCTGGATAGAGATGCTCAAAGTCTATTTCAAACAGTCTGGCTCCCAAGGAGGATTTCAAGACCGGGAATGTCTGAAAGTACTCCAGGATTGATTTATATTTGGGTTTTCCCTCCGACAAGCAGGCCATCCGTACAGCAGACGTTTCCTGCCATCTCTTTGTGATTGTTTCCAGATCTTCTTGCCCAGTCACTCCTTGCAACCACGTCAAATATCCACTGCAAGGTGATTCTGAAAGCAGAAATAGAAGAAAATTAGCAAGAGATAAAAAAGAGAAAGTGATGGAAAAATTGAGAAAAAAATAACATCATAGGACTTTCCTTCATTAAAAACGTAACGAAAAAGTTATAGATATCAAAAAAGTATCGAAATAGACCCCCATTATTTTTCAATTCTATGAAAAATATGTTCTGAACTATTTTATATTTAAGAAAAGAAACATCGCGCATAGATGGTAATTGGATGGGTGACCATCCAGGTATCACCCATGTGATGCTGGCTAGTCCCGGCCCCACTCAGGCTGGGTGAGGTTAACGTGAGTAGCTAGAATTGGTAAACCTAGCGCATGGAGGGTAAAACCCCCGTTGTGATATGACCTTAGCAGTTGAAAGCGACGTTAAATCCTACCTAAAAAAAGTATATTCTATTCTATGACTTACCAACTTCAGAGAAGACATCCTTGGTGACTCCATGGGCAGCAGAATCTTCATCAGATGTCATTTGGACCGAGCTCCTTCTCCTTCTTTTATTTACTACTTCATTCCCTTGATTTTTTAATGATTTTTGTCTCAAACGTCTGCCCGCTTCGTAAAGAAGTCCACTGGCGACCGTTTTTGGGGACACTTCGGTTGCAGGTTTATAGGGAGAATACCAAGAAGCTCTGGCTTCTTCTAGGAATAAAGAGCAAATTTGGGTGGCCAGACATGTATATTCAACACTAGATATATGTCTTTCGAGACATGGAGACAAAATTCTCTCTATTACTATACGGGCAACATTACGTCTTTCGTGGCTGGATTCCAATTTGCTTTTAATAAGATAAGCTTTAATAGAAGGGCTTTGTTCTAAAGATGCTCTTACAAAATTTGAATCAATTACCAAGTACTCCTGGCTTGGAGTACTTGGTCTTGCATTACTGGAGGACTGGTGCTTTGCACAAATGACCCACTGAGGGAGTCATTGAAAGAGGGGGAATCTAAGAAAACATTACTGGTATTTGAATTAGTGGCTAGATCTTACATTGTTAAAACGGTAAAAGCTGTGTCTACGTCCGTTTTAAAGGGTATTGTCTTTTCCTTTGATTACGGCCCTGATAAAATAAACAAACCCGTCAATATAATTCATGATGATGACACTTAAAAAATTAAATTGAAATGTACGGGCTCAGAAATGATGGTTTTTGTAAGATATTTCGCTTTACTAGTGGGTGAATACATATCTGAAGAGGATAAAGTCTGGGAACTGTACCGTCAGTTACGTGAAGTATTGGACCGAATTATGACTGAGAAAGTAACTCCTGCTGATGTTGTACAGCTAAAAGACTCTGTTGAGTACTTCTTAGAACTATACAGAAAAGTAACTAATGATACTCTGAAACCAAAATTTCATTTTCTTCTCCATTATCCCGCCATGTTTTTAAAATTTGGTCCACTGGCAAGGGTTTCGACAATGCGATTTGAGGCAAAGCATAGAGTGTCAAAAATAGCAGCCCGAGCAGCTTGTAGTCGGATTAATATTTGTAAAACTGTAGCCGTGAGGCATCAGTTAACAATGCACGGTTTCTTCCTAAACATCTGTAAGCCTGCTGGTCTAGATTGTGGAAAAGCCACATTAGTTGGGAAAATTTGAAAGCCTAAAAAAAGTGTTCCCCGACATTTATCCCTCTGATATTTATTCTGTTAAATGGGTCGTGAGCGATTGTGAAAAAATCAATGAGAAAAGTATTTTGATAGCTGACCTCTTGTTTTCTGATATAGAGCCACAGCTTGTTCAGGTAGAGGATATTTACATCAACAAAGCCAATAGTGCCGTTCTTTTATCTTGTTCTCAGCTTACAAATCTAGGCTTCGATTTTCATTATGTAGCGTATCAGGTTAAACATTCAATTGAAAAAGTGTACCTGACACTTGATGAGGTCAAAAAAACCCAACACATTATCCGTTTTATCTAATGGCTCAATGTATGTAACACTTCGCACTAAAATAACTTAATTACATCTTAAACTTGTAATCATTTGTAACTTGTAATCATTTGTTATTCTACATAATTTTGTTGTTCTACATAATTATATACCTATATTATAAGCTCGCTCAATAAATCTTACTCTCTTCATTTTGTTTAATCAAAATTATTATCTGTTATTATTCTTCTTCTTTTAAAGTCAACAGAATACAGGTTCAGAGGCTTCGTGAGGTATGCAGAAATATGCATGAATAGTAAGAAATATTCATGCTTAATAAGCATGAATAGGAAGAAACACTCATGCTAAATAAGCATGAATAGGAAAACACATTCATGCTAAATATTAGGGTGGGCCGAAAAAAGCGAATTTTTGAATCGAGAATTTTAATAGCAAAAAAAAGTTGCAGCATGGTCAGACGTTTCCAAAAATATAACTTTTGTCGAAATTGGATGTTATCTTCCACTGCCGCAAAGCGGTTGAAGTTTGGCGGAAAAGTCGAAAAATGGCATTTTGGACCCTACTTTAAGAAATTTATAAAAATAGTAGATGAACATCTTAGAAGCTCAAATTTGTTTCAAATTACTCAATATGTGTTCTAATTTTAGTTTTAGACTAAAAATAATGAGCTTTTTGAACTCTGTTCTGTATACAGGGTGATCCAAAATCATGAAATACAACTTTTTTATGTGATTTATATGGAGTATATTATGTTTATATTTATCTTCGATATTGGGAAATAAAATCATCAAATATTAAATATATGATAGTGCTGGACAGTTTGGATGATATTTGCAGTCTTCAGATATACAGGGTGGCCAACATTTTCATAATTTATGATGACTTTTTTATGTACTTAGTTCATGGATTTTTTTTACATTACAACCATGTAAATATTATGCTAAGCAGTTTTTGGGGACATAAAACATAAATAAGGATTATAACAAGGATAATAAGACAGTCTCTTATCCAAGATATTCCATATGGAGCCCAGGTGATTGATGGATTGTCTTGGGTGGAAGGAAATTTTCACCCAATACATTGCACCTTGGGATATACCTATGTTGTATAGGGAACGTATTCCCTGATAGTTGTTGTAATTTTACCTTAGAGTTTGACCATTCTATTTCCTGCATTATTATTACTAAAATAACTGTATAAGGTCTAGCTACCATGTGTATTAGGTGGCTACACTACGCGACGAAGCTCTCCCGAACCCTCCCAACAACGAATTTTTTTATATCGCGTCTTTTGATATCTTTCCGACCTAGTTCTTTGAGTCTCTCTGCTATTTAAGAGTTTTAATGACTTAGGTATAATGGCGAATGGATTTCTGAGGTTATACATATACATTACACCTATTTCCATTGGGAAAAAAAGTAATGAATCGGTAAAAATAACCAATAGGTTCTTAAAATATATCATATCTATATTATGCTGGTCTTTCATGCCATTTGTGGTTTCAGAAAAAAATAAAGTAGGTAAGTCATTCAGATTAGAAAATTGCAAATCTCTTTGGTATTGGTAACAAATTAACAACAACTGGTAGCTCAAAGGCAAAAAAAAAATGGCTTTCCTCTCGCTGAATAGCGAGGGAATGTTATATCTACTTTGGGTACTGGGCGCAGTGGAAAATCATTGAAGGAGAATTCTATTTATTGTCTAAAGAAATGTAAGCAAATTAAATGAACTTCTACTGATGAGCAAACAACATTAAAAAGTTACTATACTTGTGTTAATCACTTTCATGATATCACAAGTACTCAAAATCGAGTTACTAAATCTACGCTGCATCCAGGACTTGAACCACCGACTTCCAGGTTAGAGGTTACAAGAGCGCCGCCTTATCGATCAACTATATCATTATATTATGTATTGAGATAATTTATTGATCTACTATTGTTTATGCTGCCACTCCAATGTTACTACGAGATATTTCCGAAGGTGCACTGTGTTGGGTGAAAATTTCCTTCCACCCAAGACTTTCCATCAATCACCTGGGCTCCATACGGAATATCTTGGATAAGAGACCTTTTTATTATCCTTTTTATAATCCTTATTTATGTTTTATGTCCCCAAAAATTGCTTAGCATAATATTAACATGGTTGTAATGTAAAAAAAACCATGAACTAAGTACATAAAAAAGTCATCATAATTTATGAAAATTTTGGCCACCCTGTATATCTGAACAGTGCAAATATCATCCAAACTGTCCAGCACTATCATATATTTAATATTTGATGATTTTGTTTCCCAATATCGAAGAATTAATTCAAATAATTCAATAAATATAAACATAATATACCCCATATAAATCACATAAAAAAGTGGTATTTCTTGATTTTGGATCACCCTGTATACAGAACAGAAGTCAAAAAGGTCATTATTTTTAGTCTAAAAATAAAATTAGAACACATATTGAGTAATTTGAAACAAATTTGAGCTTCTTAGATGTTCATCTACTATTTTTATAAATTTCTTAAAGTAGGGTCCAAAACGCCATTTTTCGACTTTTCCGCCAAACTTCAACCGCTTTGCGGCAGTGGAAGATAACATCCAATTTCGACAAAAGTTATATTTTTGGAAACGTCTGACCATGCTGCAACTTTTTTTTGCTATTAAAATTCTCGATTCAAAAATTCGCTTTTTTCGGCCCACCCTACTAAATATGCATGAACCTAAAACCGTTCGTGCCAATTATGTATAAAGGGGATGCATAAAATATGCAGAAATATGCATAAACGAAAATGCACCACGCTAATTATGCATGATAGGGATGCATAAAATATGCAGAAATATGCATAAACGAAAATGCACCACGCTAATTATGCATGATAGGGATGCATAAAATATGCAGAAATATGCATAAACGAAAATGCACCACGCTAATTATGTATGAATGGGATGCATAAAATATGCAGAAGTTTCATACAGTCTGTGTGACATTTAGGCAGAGTTTGCATAGTCTATGCATCCTTGTATGCATAAGATCGATGACGTCATCAATATTGATGACGTCAGAGATAGCATGAATTCATGTAAACCCATTTATGAAAAAAATAAAAAAAACAGTCAGGCAGAATGTGCAGATCCATATATTATGAAGAATTCTGCATGCTGACATGCAGAATTTGGCTAACTTTTCTCAGCGTGTATATGCCAAATTTTATCTGCACAAATCGTCACTTGCGTAAGTATCCGCCTAACTAACCGCTGAAAATTATAACTGTGATATTTTACTTGTCTTCTTAAATTGTCTTATTGTCTTTTCTTATTTGTATTAATTTTATATTGTTCTATGTTATCAATGTACTTTGGGCTTGACCCGTCAATAACAAATAAATTAAATTAAAAAAAAAATTAAAATTGTGATGGGTCAATATTTCTGATGCAATGTAATTTTCAAGAAAACTGGTCGTGATTGGGACTCGATCTCTCGGACCAGCTAACATTCGACCAAAGTATAGAAAGTGTCTTTTATTTTCCTAATTTGAACGCAATAATGCATCCTTAAATGACCATGTTTTGCACCACCCTGTATGGCCAAGTCTGTGTAAAAAAAATATCACTCGAAAATGCGTAGGTACAACGACCGTTATGTAAACACACTTCTCAGAAGTCCCTGTGGATCCCTTTGCACACGCATCTAATTATTTTCCTCCGTTAAAGAGAGAAGGCCACCTTTTTAAAATAATAGAAAACACAAAAAGCTGGGGAAAAAATGGGGGGAAATGTTAATCATTTTCCAGCAGTCTGAAAAGAAGTTTACCGGAGAAAAAGGCCTTTTTGTTCGTAATGTTCATGTTGGAAAAGTCAATAGATTTTTTAGGAAGGGTTGGAGGCATTGCTTCCCAGAGAGTAATAACTTCTCGTGGCTCCTTAAGTCTGCGGAGGTGATGCAATATGTGCGACAGGGCTGCCTCCCCCGCCTCCACACCGCCACCAGCCTAGATTTTTTTTTTTAATTTTCCATTTATTTATTACAATTATAATATGATACAGATTTTCAAATGATTTTAAGGTACCCTTTCTCAAAGTTAAAAAAAAACCGTGTTGAGAAAGGGGATATTTGTTTATTAGAATGAACGTACCTAGTTACCTACCTATATTAACTATTGAGCAAATGGTACATGATTCTTGGATCGACCTAATTTCATATTTTTAACTCTTAAAAATTTAAAAAAAATACTTTTACTTACCAGCATAAATGAACATATCGGAAATATTGTTTTATAATGTCTAGGTACCTAACTACGTTTGTGAACAAGAACACTCCGTGGTAACAACAATAAAAAATAGATGCATCTAACATTTCGTCAACTTCATAGAATTTGAAAGAATTTGAAATAACTCCCCCGTCATATCATGACGCCAACATCACGAAGTCTTCACCTCGCTGGACGTTGCTTAACTTTGGTGATCCTACGAGAACCGGCTCATTGAACGCGCCATCGACGCTGGCTTGTACAAGTCTAGTTACCACAATGCTTGTTTAAGCAACGTCCAGCGAAATGAAGACTTGGTGGATGACGCCCAGAATCTCCGTGATGATGGTTATATTCTCGGCCCACCTGGAGCTAGCTGATGAGGTCAATGTGGTAGATGGTGTTAAAGTTTCCTGCAAACGGAGGGTAGAGCCCTCGCCTCGAATTATTGAAAAGATGCTAGGCTAAACCAGGAGGTTATGAAACGTCCAGAAATATGAAGAAAAAAAAAATTGAAATCGGAGCAAAATATTATTATTATTTAGTGGCGGCATTACCAGAGTAAAAAGAAATGAATGTAATAGAATAATTCGAAATGTAAAGGAGGCTCTTAGTAATGCTGCGCTACCCACAAAAATTGTGAAGAGGCCATGTGCTTCACCACAAATAAAATCATACATATTATTATTATTTTTATAAAAATTAACACTAAACTTCCGATTTCTAATATTCGAAATTTCTCGGAAGTGATAAATATATAAGAATAATAGACGTCGTGGCTATTTCCCTTGGCACTGCCCTAATCTTTCAGTTCTACGTCGCGTCGTCCGCATTGTCGCGCGTCGTAGCGTCGCGTCGCGTCGGTGGGATAAGACGCTCCCGCATTTCCCGCAATCTTCCATAGAAAAGTGTCTGCTGCTCCGAAATTTTTCAAGAAAATTACGGCTCGTCTCTCAATGAAAGTACACTTTACTACTTGCACTCGTACTGTAGACCGACCGCAGTAGCTTGATCGATAAGGCGGCGAACTTGTAATAATAATAACGCCTTATTTATACTGCCCAATTATGACTATTAAAATTCCATTATTCCAACAGTAAGCCCAAGACATATTATTATGTGGTAAAAATCCCAAATGGGAGAATAATTTGTCATGTCCCGGTTGGGTTTCGAACCCACGACCTCTGAGTGCCGCCTTTACCACTGAGCTACTGGAACAGACAATCTGGAAGTCGGTGGTTAAAGTCCCGGTTTCATTAACACAAATATGATAAAATATTTTTATGATTGAAAAAAAAAAAAAAAATACTCGTACTGCAATCTGTATCCACGAGCCGTCCGCGCTTGTGTGTGTACAAATGTACACACAGACTCAACAACCCGACAAATTCCGTTGCTATGTACTGCAAATATTTCGTTAGAGAAAATTCCGATGTTGCAGAAATTCAAATTTCAGTATGCGAGAATTGCAATTATCGACAACGTTATTATTATTATTATAGATATAGAAAGCTTTATTAGGTAGAACAAAAAATATATACAGTAGAATACAATGAAATATAAAGAAAAACAAAAAGATTAAGCAAATATACAAGAAAAAAAAACACTGCCAATTATGGACACAATACTTCCTCGTGATTGTTTCACATTGTGTACACGTGCGAATTTTGAGTTTTTATACTAAATTACTTGTATCTCCGAAACGGCTGAACTGATTTTCTTCAAATTTGTTTTTCTACATTCTAGATTCTACAAAAAATTCTGTATCGGCAAGTCGTGGTTCTTATTTTTTGACTTTATTGTCCAAAATTTCGGATTTTCTTAAATATCAGAGTCAAATTATAATTAATTAAAAAGAAAATATAACAAGCCTGTGTAGAACATTAATATGCATATACATACAAAATTTCATCAAAATCGGGTGTACCGTTCACGAGATATAAACATTTAAGTAAAAAGTTAGTGGTCAGGCGCATGGTCTCTTTCACCCAGAGCCGCTAGTACGAATTCGATGAATTTAAAATGGGACCATCTACAGAATGTCTCCTAGATGTTTACAAAATTTCATCAAAATCGGTCGAGTAGTTTCCGAGATTTGCGCGTTACAAGGAATCGTTTTAACAGACAGACAGACAGACAGACCGACAGACGGACACAAAACCAAATTTGCTCAGGAGGTTATGAAACGTCCAGAAATATGAAAAAAATTGAAATCGGAGCAAAAAAATATTTTTTTTTTACAAAAACGAACACAATACTTCCGATTTCTAATATTAGAAATTTCTCGGAAGTAAAAAGAGAATGAAGTTGAAGTTATGTCCTACCTAAAGGGCGGGGTTATTGTCTGTGGCAATCTCTTCCACCCAACCCTTTCTTCCACCCACTTCCTCCACCGTTTCAACGTTGAACCCGCTTCCCCCACCGCCCCTTATTGTGCACATAAATCGCTCCACCAGCCAGCGTCGATGGCGCGTTGAATGCATCGGTGCTCGTAGGATCACCGAAGTTAAGCAACAACCAGCGAGGTAAGGACTTCGTGATGATGGCATTCCGGCCCAACCCAGGATGAGGTTAATGTGGATAGCAGGTTTGTGAGTTTCCTGCGAATGGAGGGTAACACCCCCGTCGTGATTTGACCATGCAGTTGAAAGCGACGTTGAACCCAAAAAAACGCCCCACCAATTTTTTATTACATGTGTAGGTATTAGGTACAGCGACTTCCTATTCGAAATAACTGCTGAAATAGTACCGTGGCGGAGAATGCAATTGATAAAAAAAAGCTGACAACATGGCGTCGAAATATCGCAAAAATGTCGTTCGTTTCTCGTTCCAAAATAATTCGCCAAGAAAAATAACCGTGATGTAAACATGAACTCGGGGGAAGATTAAGAAGGGGAGGGTGGGGGGTCACGTGTCGTAATTGTTTATGATTTTACACTGACATGAGACACGCATGTAGTGGTGGAGATGAGAGCTATATAATAATAATAATAATAATGCTTTTTCTTTGTGTTATTATGTCACAATTTTAGTGGGTAGCGCAGAATCATAGGACTTTACCACTTTAATTTACAATATCTTGTATTATTTTTTGCCTAAGATTCTGCCACTGGTCGCTGCTTCACATTAAAGCAGCTACTCATTTTTCCTCACGAGGTATGAGTGGACCCCGAACATCCAAGTACAGAGCAGAAAAAATCCTCCCCCGCTGGGAATCGAACCCAGGTCACCATGTGTGCAATGCCTAGCGCGCTAACTCGCTCTGCCACAGTGACTACTGATGAGAGCTATATATGTCTCTGTACTTTCTTCTTTATAGAGAACATTGCTAGTTTTTTTTACATCGCTTTCAACTGCATGGTCATATCATGAATCGGGTTTTATCCTCCATTTGGTGGAAACTCACAAACCAGTAACTCAAATAAAACTCGCCCAGCCTAAGTGGGGTCAGCACCGCGAGGGTACGAATTTCAATGGTTACAAATATCCAAGTATTAATCTCGCGGGAATTTGCCTAACAGTATTTAACCTAGTGACCTGGTCTATTCTTTTTCCTTTTTTACCAGCAATTGACACATCATACTCAAATAACCCTCGCCACTAAGTTACATCAATTTAACATTTGACACGTTTTTCTTTCTTATTATTAATCTAATGTCTTTTTTTTTGTTGGTAATTCAAATTCATATTTTATTTTTAATGTCTATTTTATATTATAATATCATTGTATCTGCAAAATTATTGTAAACTTTCCTTCTGGAATTTTAATAAATACAATTTAGGCTGGTATGCAGAGACGTTTTTTTTATGCTCGTAGGGTGGTTCCGAGCTTGCTATAGGGAATACTTCGACCTTGACAATTATTTTTTACCTCCTCAATTCTCGCATGGTTATTGATAATACAAAACACATACAAATAGAAGCGTTCAAAAATGTCTTCTTTCAAGAGACATCTGAATGCGCATGCGCACAGGCGCTTCAAACAAACGTCTCTGCATAACAAAATCAGCTGAAGGGACAAATGACCCAGGCATCTCTACAGTGATGACTCTGCAATTTCTGCATACCACCCTTACAATTTACCATTCAACGTACCATCGACGCCTGCTAAAAAAAATGCAATTCCATTGCTATGCAGAGCAAATTGAAAGAAAAAAGCTCAAGATTATGTATAACTTATGAGTAGAAAATATGTTTATTATACCATAGAACAAAAAATCGTTGAGTTCTAACAAAGATGCATGTAATTTATTTTGTATTGAAATGTCAGAATATTGATTCTGAAGTTGACAAATCTTTATCCGGAGATCAGAAAGACGGAAAGACATGAGAAGGTAGTAGTAATCATTCTTCTGCTCCATCGAGACTTGAACCTACAACCCTTAGGTCAAAAGACAGTGGTTTTTTCTTCTTTTACATAAGAAGGTGATGTAATAAAGTCGAACATGGATATAAGAGAACTCAATGGACCGGATTTTTTTTCTATTATATCCAAGTTTTTTCCACCATCAAAAAAGTTTTCATATTTGTTGTTAATCCTTTGGTGATATCACAACTACTCAAACTCGCTTTACTAAATCTACGCTGAAACCGGGACCTGAACCACCGACCTCCAGGTTACAAGTCCGCCACCTCATTGATCAAGCTACTGAGGTCGGTTTTCATCATCTAACACTCAGAGTGCTATTACATTACGAGGTCATATACTCAAATAAATGAGGAAAATTGCATCGGGTGGAATTTGAACCCACGGATCTCTACGCTACCTGGATTACCAGACTAGCGCCTTAACCACTTGACTTCCAGGGCACGATATTACAGTCGAACCTGGATATAATTAGAAGAAAACTGGATATAAGAGAAACCTCGATACAAGAGCAATTTACTTCTTTAGAGGGGAAAATAATAATAATATCGTCTTATTTATACTGCCGGATTAAGACTATTAAAGTCCTGTTATTCCAACAGTAAGCCCAAGACATATTATTATGTGGTAAAAATCCCAATTGGGAGGATAACTTGTCATGTCCCGGCTGGGTTTCGAAACTACGACCTCTGGAATCTCTGGATTCACAGAGTGTCGCCTTTACCACTGAGCTACCGGGACAGATAAAATAACTACTTTATAAGAAAAATCTGGATATAAGAGATAAAGTTGCCGGATCCTGAACTTCTCTTTCATCCAGGTTTGACTGTATTTGTACATAGATTGGTGAGATCACTTCTCCAACGGTCCTACTTTCCCCAGACTGCCCATCAGTTCTTCGGTAGGCACACTTTTCCGCACATCCGGGGCTCGAACCCTCGGTCCTATGACCAAGAGGCAGTTGTACATAGCTTGGTGAGGGAGTACATAGCTTGGTGTGGGGGTACATAGCTTGGTGTACATAGCTTGGTGAGGGAGTACATAGCTTGTTGTACATAGCTTGGTGAGGGAGTACATAGCTTGGTGTACATAGCTTGGTGAGGGAGTACATAGCTTGGTGTACATAGCTTGGTGAGGGAGTACATAGCTTGGTGTACATAGCTTGGTGAGGGAATAACTAGCTTGGTGAGGGAGTAACTAGCTTGGTGAGGGAGTACATAGCTTGGTGTACATAGCTTGGTGAGGGAGTACATAGCTTGGTGTACATAGCTTGGTGAGGGAATAACTAGCTTGGTGAGGGAGTACATAGCTTGGTGACGGAGTACATAGCTTGGTGTACATAGCTTGGTGAGGGAATAACTAGCTTGGTGAGGGAGTAACTAGCTTGGTGAGGGAGTACATAGCTTGGTGTACATAGCTTGGTGAGGGAGTACATAGCTTGGTGTACATAGCTTGGTGAGGGAATAACTAGCTTGGTGAGGGAGTACATAGCTTGGTGACGGAGTACATAGCTTGGTGTACATAGCTTGGTGAGGGAATAACTAGCTTGGTGAGGGAGTACATAGCTTGGTGACGGAGTACATAGCTTGGTGACGGAGTACATAGCTTGGTGACGGAGTACATAGCTTGGTGTACATAGCTTGGTGAGGGGGATCACTTCTCCACCTGTCCCGCTTTCCCCAGACTTCCAAACACTTCGGCGGGAACACTCTTCTGCTCAACCGGCATCTCTGAAACACGAAGAAAAGAACATGAATAATAATAATAACTCATTTGTTTTTTGTTTTTTTTTTAATTTCTTTTTTGTATACAGAAGACCCAGCCATTTTTATTTGGCTTCAAAGAGTAAAGATAAAAAGAGTTCAAAGTGTTAAAGCGCCTTAAAAAAATGAAGAGCTAGTTATTTGTGTTTTTATTAAAAGAACATTATTCGGTTAAAGAGAAAGAATTAAAAAGATTATTTAAAGATAAACATTGTGACTTCTGTCCGTACTCCAAAGATCTTGTGTTCGATTTCCGGTTAGGACAAACCAGGCTGGGTGAGGTTAATATGAATGGGTAGCAGGTTTGTGAGTTTCTTGGGAATGGAGAACCCTCCATGCGAATAGAGTACACCCCCGTTGTGATATGACCATGCAGTTGAAAGCAACGTTAAACCCAAAAAAAAAAAACAATGGTTAGTTTTGATTTCCTCCCCAAATAACCCAAATCTTTTTATAGCCACTTATTTTGGGGGAAAACTGACATAAACATAAGGGTTGGGTGGAAGAGATTGCCATAGGCAATAGCCCCGCCCTTTAGTTAGGACATTATGTATGTATATATTTTGTTTATTTTTTTCCTGTTTATATTAATATTGTCAATTTGGTATTTTAATTTTTACCATTATTTGTTTGTATATATGTTCTTCTAATAAAGAGTTTCATAATAATAATAATAATAATAATAATAATAATAATAATAATCAACATATTTTTAATGACATATTACAAAAACAAAAGACATATTTTGAAGGACTGCGATAGTAACATAACATGTTGGAGTAAAGAAAGCAAAGGTCATTTAACTTACCAAGAAAGTAAAGGTCATTCAACTTACCCTCGTCATTATCACCCTCACTCTCCCCCTCCCCCTCCTCCTCATCATCGCTGTCATCGATGTCAATCTCGTCCGGGTTGACCTCGTGCGATGCCAGGGGCGCCACATCTCTGTCACCCCCCTGCACCTCGCCCTTCACGAAGAGAATGTTGCCGCCCTTGGGTGGAGGAGCTGGAAAAAAGAAATTGATAAAAAAAATTGAGTGTGTAACTACAACTTTTTTGTCGTCTCCGGGGTTCGAACCCGAGACCTTCCGCGAGGCAAGCGAGTACCTTAACACTGAGCTAGTAATTGTGCACTCGTTAATCGTTATCAGTAAATACAGTAAAACGCCTAAACAGTAGCCTGTAAATAAATAACAATGATGAATGTATGTATGATTTTATTTGTGGTGAAGCACAAGTCCTCTTCACAATTTTTGTGGGTAGCGCAGCATTACTAAGAGCCTCCTTCACATTTCGAATTATTTTAGCGCGCTAACACACTCTGCCACGGTGACTAAATAAATAATAATTGTACCTACTAGCTTGTAACCTCTTGGGTATAGGGAAGGAACACCGCCTTGTTATTCCGAGGCATGGCCTTTATAACTATAAACATCAGGTGTACTTCACACTTTTGGCGCTCTTTTAGGACCTCAGGTAGCCCAGAGGCTTCGGACAGCGTTCCGGATAACTAGGTTTCAATAATATGTGTGCAAAATTTGATTAAGATCAGTAAAAGCATGTGGAAAAGTATAAATATATGTTCATATAATCTCATTTTTACAAAAAAATAATCACCGAAGGAAACTGTTCGTAGAACTGATCTACTTTCTCTTACCGACCTCAGTAGCTTGATTGATAAGGCGGCGCACTTGTAACCTGGAGGTCGGTGGTTCAAGTCCCGGTTTCAGCGTAGATTTAGTAAAGCGAGTTTAAGTAGTTGTGATATCACAAAAATGATTAACACAAATGTGATAACTTTAAACTAGTCTATTCGTGTTTAGTGTTAAGACTACTGGTCTACTCCCTGTTTAGAGTTAAGACTACTGGTCTACTCCCTGTTTAGAGTTAAGACTACTGGTCTACTCCAAGTGTACAGTTAATACTACTGGTCCACTCCCTGTTTAGAGTTAAGACTACTGGTCCACTCCCTGTTTAGAGTTAAGACTACTGGTCTATTCCTGTTTAGAGTTAAGACCACTGGTCCACTCCCTTTCTAGAGTTAATACTACTGGTCTATTGCTGTTTAGAGTTAAGACTACCGGACTACTCCAAGTGTACAGTTAATACTACTGGTCTACTCCTGTTTAGAGTTAAGACTACTGGTCTACTTCAAGTGTACAGTAAATACTACTGGTCTATTGCTGTTTAAAGTTAAGACTACCGGTCTACTCCCTGTTTAGAGTTAAAACTACTGGTCTACTCCCTGTTTAGAGTTAAGACCACTGGTCTACTCCCTGTTTAGAGTTAAGACTACTGGTCTACTCCCTGTTTAGAGTTAAGACCACTGGTCCACTCCCTGTTTAGAGTTAAGACCACTGGTCCACTCCCTGTTTAGAGTTAAGACCACTGGTCCACTCCCTGTTTAGAGTTAAGACCACTGGTCCACTCCCTGTTTAGAGTTAAGACTACTGGTCTACTCCAAGTGTACAGTTAATACTAATGTTCTATTCCTGTTTAGATTTAAGACTACTGGTCCACTCCCTGTATGGCTGGGGGACGTTAAACAGGGAGAAGACCAGTGTCTCGCTAGAGGACTATAAACAGAGAACAGACTAGCCAACCATTACAAGCCAGGCTAGCTTGCAGTTTCCTAAGGGTTTAATGCCTTATAAAGAAAAGTCCAAGTCCACATGATGGTTGATCGCACATAGAAATATGTGGTTCAGGACGAGCCAACTTTGAAAGAAATCACCCCTCCAGCTGTAGCCAAGCTGGCTACAACAACAACAACAACTCTCTGTTTACATTTATACTACTGGTCTACTCCCTGTTCAGAGTTAAGACCACTGTTCTACTCCCAATGACTCACCGAAGGACATCTCGGCTGCCTTAGCTTCGAGCTGCTGCATGTTATCCTGAGGAGTGCTGGCGGGGGGCTCCCCTCCTGTGCTGCTACTTCCTGGCAGCATCTGGACTGACATCATGTTCACCTGAGAGTAGAGGCAAGACAGTCAAGTGGTGATCAAAATGCAAATTGTTGGTGCTCTTTAGGAGTAAAGGAGTAACTTAAAATAGAGAGGTTAGTTGATAGCATGGATATTCAGAACTATTACCTGCTGATATAACCCCGCCCTTTAGTTAGGACACATGCTTTTTTTTATATTTTCTATTCTTTTTCATTTTTATTGTATATATTGTTTTCATTTTTTTCTTTGTTAAAATAATTATTTGTACTGTACATAATGTCTATTTATATCTAATAAAGTGTTGTATAATAATAATAATAATGAGAGCAAATAACCTCGAAACAGCAGTCCAGGTATGTTCTGATATTCATGTACATCTAGTACAACTTATGACTTTTTTGCTTATACTGATATACTCATTGATAGAATCATTATACTAGTTACACAACTATTTTAGATTTAAAAATTTAGACAAAAGAATTTTCCCTAACCAACCAATTTCCCAGTTCTACCCTGCTGGGGATAGAACCCAGGTCACCATGCGTTCAAGTCTAGTGCACCACTCCACTCGGCCACAATTACTTGTTTTTATATACGTATAAGTATAAGTAGTGCTTTATTTAGACTGTCAGCGCAAGACAGGTAGTCCCATTATGCCAACAGTTTAACAAAGCAACTCTTTATTTATTTGAGTATAAATACAATGTAAATAAAGTAACAATTAGAAATTAAGGATTATAGAAAACACGATAGGAACTAATAGTGGAAGATAATATAACAATAGCAGTAATAATGGTAGTTAAAAGAAAAGCAAAAACAAAACGTATACAGTCGACCCTGGTTATAAGAGAACTCGAGGGACCGATTTTTTCTCATATATATCCCGGTTTCTATTATAAGGATGTTATTTTCCTTTATATGTAGAGAGTTAAATTTAACCTGTAATGTTTTTTCTCTTGTGTCCAGGTTTCTCTCAAAAAGAGGTTATTTTCCATTGGAGAGAGGAAATTTTGAGCTGCAATTTTTCCTTTAATAACCAGATTTCTCATACATATATCCAGTTCTCCTATATCCAAGGGTTGGGTGGAAGAGATTGCCTAAGGCAATAACCCCGCCCTTTAGTTAGGACACATATTATGTATATATTGTTATGATTTGGTTCAAGCAAGTTGAATACCCCTTTGGTTCAAGCAAGTTGAAAACCCCTGTGAAATGTGTGAGCAATCAGCTGTTGAGAGGGGAAATTAGTTCGGTGTTTTTAATCATAGAGTGAGCTACAGGTATCGAATCTCGATTTCTCTCGAATTTTCTGAGCGGAATGTGCTGGAGTGTTCTCGCTCTTTTATGTGAGATATATAATGGTAGCACGGTGGTTGTGGGAGGGAGTTGAAATACTGAGACTGTGCGAGTGATTTGAATTCGAGATTGTGCGATATTGCGATATTAGTGATTTGTAGTACGATAGTAGTTTCCGCGGATAGTACAGTAGTTTTTCCAGAGTGTATTCGTAAGTGATAAGAGACAGTTAAGCGTGCGTTAAGAGTCAGTTTAAGCATTAGACTTTGTGTTACGTGATAGTAGAACTGTTATAAGACATATTGTACTTTTCGAGATTTATAATTTTTCATAATAAACTTACTTTTTATTTTAATTATTTAATAGTAAATTCAAGTGCGTTTTAAACTTTAATCCCCCGAACCCGTAGCGCGTAACAGTGGTGTCAGAAGTGACGATTAAAGTTTTATTTTATCAGTGTTTTTATAATTATTATTATTTATTTAAGTTCTACTTTCCGGTTTTCCCCGCGTTCGTATCGGTTATTTTATCTAATTTATTTTTACATCGTTATTTTGCGTGTGAAGTGTTTCTTTCGCAATGCCAGTAAAGAATTTCAGCGAGTTGACCTGCAAAGAGCTTTCAGCCCAGCTAAGGAGCCGAGGGCTATCGACCTCTGGAAACAAGTCGGACCTGAGTTCCCGGCTAGCTGAGGCCTTAAGTCAAGAGGCCATAGACATATCAGAGGTAACGTTTGATGTGCCGGATGGCACAGATGAAGGTAAGCCTGAAGACGAAAGTAGCGAAAATTCAGACAGTAGTAATTTAGCCATGATGTTTGCTAGTCTGACCCAGACCATTAAGACTCTAAATATACAAACCGCTCAACAAATAAACACAGCTAACGAAAAGACTTATAGCCGTGTTCTTGATTTACAGACCAGCTTGGAGTCTAAGATGGATTTGTTTCAGTCGGAAGTGGACAAAATCAAGCAGGATGTCACTCAATTAGGCAATAGCGTGGTCGAGATGGAAAGGAGAATTGAAGATCGGGACAAAGAGTTCGAAAGAAAATTAGCCGAGGTGAGGAGCATCGTAACCCTACCGGCTTCGTCCGAACCTGTCGCTTTCCCTGTTTCATCTGTTCCGGCTGTTTCCTGTGCCCTCCCGGTGTCACCTGTCCATCCTATTGAGCGAGCTAACCCGATTAAGATGAAACCTCCCGTATTTGATGGCAAGATGGCGTGGTCTATTTTTAAGAGACAGTTCGAGGCGGCGTGTGCAAGCAACTTATGGGGCGCGAGCGAAAAAGCGACTGCTCTCATGTTGGCGCTCCGTGGACCCGCGGCAGACCTCATCCAGACGCTTCCAGCCGATAGCCAAGTTACCTATGACGAGTTGGTTCGTGCCATAGAGCTCCGGTTTGGTGATGAACACATGCACCAAGTCTACCGAATCCAGCTACGGAACCGAATGCAGAAAAGCGGCGAGACTCTACAAGAACTTCAATCAGATGTTGAGAGGCTAGCTCATCTGTCCTATTCTAATGGAAATCCCGAGTTTCTCAGTGAGGTGGCTACTGAGGCTTTCGTCAACGCCATCGCAGATCGTGAGATACAGCAAGCTGTTCGCCTGGCTGGAAAGAAAACTACAGCGGAGGCCCTAGCTTATGCTCTTGCTTTTGAATCAGCGAAGCAAGCATCCCGTAACGCCTTGCGGATCCGTCAAGTGACAGTAGCAGACGAGATGGACCACTATTCTTCATCTACAAAGCGGCGCGTGAACACCGAGATCCGTTGTTGGAATTGTAATACTCCAGGACACACTCAGCGGGATTGTAAGAGGAGGAAACAACCCTCGAATTCATTAGAGTGCTGGTCCTGTGGCGAGAAAGGTCATCTACAAAGTGATTGCACTAAGCGCCGCCGATCAGAAAGAACTCGCTCACGGTCCCCCTACACGAGGGGAGAACAAGAAAAATTCAACCGGCGATCTAAGTCACCAGAGGTGCGGCACAACTACACGGATGGCGCACCATCGAAGGCGGAAAACTAGAAAGAGCCAACCCTGAGGGGCGAGGGCTGGTTCGACCTTCCGGCAGCCCCGGGAATTTTATCCAAGTGTCTAGTATGCGTCGCAGCCATGACAGTCTCATAATTCATGGAAAAATAGATCAACGTAACTGCAATATTCTTGTCGACACTGCAGCCGCCAAATCAATCCTGAAACGTACGACTCTGAATAATAGAACACTGAAGAATCCTGACAAATATACCTTGAGAACGGCGACCGGAGAGGAGGCTCGTGTATATGGTGAGATCGAGTTGCAGATACAGCTAGGAGATGTTGAGTTGAGCCATACCTTTGTCGTTGCCGATATTATTGATGACTGTATTCTCGGACTTGACTTCATGTCGCAGCATTACGTCGAAATAAACTTCGGAGACCTCGTCATGACACTCGGGAATGTAGAGATTCCAATGACCTTGGGAAGTACAGAGTCGTGCAGAGCACTGAGAACTTTGGTCTATGAAAATGTGACCCTTCCCCCTCTGTCTGAATCTATCGTATGGGCCCGTGTGTTAGACTTGCCTACGAAGTGCAAGTATTTTATTGTAGAACCAGAGCTGAACAATACCGAAGTGATTGCTGCCCGAACACTTGTTAGAGTAGCTGAAAAGAACATGGTACCTATACGTGTTATGAACACCTCGACACGTGAAGTTCAACTCAAGGAAGATGAGGTACTTGGAAACTGCGAACCTGTCGCAGAAGTTATTTCGTTAGACGGCGTTACCCCACGAGCATCAACAGACAATATGGAGCGGCCTGGCTTAAGCAAGGAGTTGCTTAAAGGATGCAAGCTGGAGCCAGAGAACTAGCGGAGAGCCAGATCCCTCATCAGTGAGTTTAGCGATGTGTTTGCTGTTGACGATGATGACTGCGGAAGGACCGGCCTCGTTAAACATCGAATCGACACTGGAGACTCCAGACCCATTCGTCAACCGCCGCGGCGTTTAGCCCTCGCCAAGCAGACGGAAGTAGCCGGAATGATTAACACTATGAAGAAACAAGGAGTGATTGAAGAATCTTCAAGCCCGTGGTCATCGCCCGTTGTACTCGTGAAGAAGAAGGACGGAGCAACCCGATTCTGTGTGGATTATCGGAGACTGAATGACGTCACAAGGAAGGACAGTTATCCCCTACCCAGGATTCAAGACACTTTGGATACTCTCTCAGGAGCCAAGTGGTTTTCAACTTTGGATTTAAAGAGCGGGTATTGGCAGGTGGAACTGCATCCTGATGATAAGGAGAAGACGGCGTTCTCAGTCGGTTCCGGACTCTGGCATTTCAACGTCCTTCCCTTCGGACTATGTAATGCACCTGCTACGTTTGAGAGACTAAGGGACTGTATCCTGAAGGGACTAACATGGAAGACATGTTTAGTTTACCTTGATGACATCATCGTAATCGGAAAAACCTTTCAAGAACAACTCGACAACCTACGTGCTGTTTTTCTGAGACTGAGGAATGCTAATTTGAAACTAAGCCCGAAGAAATGTAATCTCTTCCGTACCGAAGTCCAGTACCTAGGCCATGTTGTATCATCCGAAGGAGTTAATACTGACCCGAAAAAGATCGAAGCTGTCAAGTCATGGCCCATTCCTTTGGATTTAAAGAGCGGGTATTGGCAGGTGGAACTGCATCCTGATGATAAGGAGAAGACGGCGTTCTCAGTCGGTTCCGGACTCTGGCATTTCAACGTCCTTCCCTTCGGACTATGTAATGCACCTGCTACGTTTGAGAGACTAATGGACTGTATCCTGAAGGGACTAACATGGAAGACATGTTTAGTTTACCTTGATGACATCATCGTAATCGGAAAAACCTTTCAAGAACAACTCGACAACCTACGTGCTGTTTTTCTGAGACTGAGGAATGCTAATTTGAAACTAAGCCCGAAGAAATGTAATCTCTTCCGTACCGAAGTCCAGTACCTAGGCCATGTTGTATCATCCGAAGGAGTTAGTACTGACCCGAAAAAGATCGAAGCTGTCAAGTCATGGCCCATTCCTAAGGATAAGCATGAAGTTAGAAGTTTTCTCGGGCTTGCGACGTACTATAGACGATTTATCAAGGGGTTTGCTGACATAGCCAAGAGCTTACACCGACTCACCGAGAAAGGAAAACCTTTTGTATGGACACAAGAGTGTAACCTCAGCTTCGAGACTTTGAAAGCAGCACTTTGTAAGGCACCGATCTTGCGCTACCCCGAGGTTGGGAAACTTTTTATTTTAGATACAGATGCCAGCCAGTCAACAATCGGGGCTGTGTTAAGTCAAGTGACAGATGGAATGGAGGCGCCTGTAGCCTACTTCAGCAAGGTCCTCTCGAAGCCAGAGCGGAATTATTGTGTAACAAGAAAAGAACTCTTAGCAGTTGTGTCATCAACGAAGCATTTCCACAAATATTTATACGGACAACGTTTCCTGCTTCGTACCGACCATGCAGCTTTGAAATGGCTTTTGAACTTTAAGAATCCTGAAGGACAAGTGGCACGATGGATTGAGATACTTCAGACTTATGACTTCGAAATCCAGCATAGAAGCGGTAAATCTCACGGGAATGCCGATGCCCTGTCCCGACGTCCTTGTAATCCTGACTGTAAGCACTGTACACGTATGGAAGAGAAGCAAATTGTCACCGAAGTGCGACTTATTACTGTTAGTCCGGACCCTGGCTGGACCACTGAGGAGTTGCGGAAAGATCAACTTGAAGACAGCGATATCTCTCCCGTCATCACTTGGAAGGAGCGAGAGGTGAAGCCCCAATGGAAAGACATATCCGACAAGAGTGTAGTAACCAAGAGCTATCTGACACAGTGGGACTCTTTAGTCCTTGAATCTGGGATTCTCAAGAGGAAGTGGGAGTCAATCAATGGAAGATCCTGTCGACTGCAGATAATATTACCCCAGTCCCGTGTTAAGGAAGTACTCGAAGAGTTACATGGAGGAGCATCCGGAGGTCACCTTGGCGTAAATAAGACTCTCGATAAGCTACGAGAAAGATTTTACTGGCTACATATGAGACAAGATGTCGAAGACTGGATTCGCCGATGTTCCTGTTGTGCAGGATCTAAAGGTCCGCGTACCCGAAGCCGTGGTGAATTACAGAAGTATGTCGTCGGGGCCCCATTTGAACGTGTAGCCATAGATGTTGCTGGACCGTTTCCTGTAACTAACAATGGGAACCGCTACATTCTTGTAGTGATGGACTATTTCAGCAAATGGCCCGAAGCATTTGCTATACCCAACCAAGAAGCAACCACTGTAGCAGACTGCCTTGTCAACCATTGGATTAGCAGATTTGGAGTTCCCCTTGAACTTCATTCAGACCAAGGGAGAAATTTCGAATCCCAAATTTTCCAGCAAGTCTGCTCCACACTTGGAATCAAGAAAACTAGGACAACCCCTCTTCACCCACAGTCAGACGGAATGGTCGAGCGGTTTAATCGCACGCTCCTTGAACACCTGCGAAAAGTGGTTGATGATCATCAACGAGAGTGGGACAAGCATATACCGCTGTTCCTGATGGCCTACCGTTCTGCGACGCACAATAGCACTGGCCAATCACCTGCACTGGTCATCTTTGGCAAGGAGATTCGTTTGCCTAGTGAACTTAGATTTGGAACTTCACCCAGCGAGGACAGAATCGAGACCAATGACTATGTGGCGGACCTTCGTCAAGACCTCAAGGAGATCCACGCCCGGACCCGTGACAGATTGAATTTATCAAGCAACAGAATGAAAACTCGATATGACCAATTATGTAATTCTGTAGGTTTTCAGGTAGGAGATCTCGTATGGTTGTATAATCCCAAACGACGAAAGGGTCGTTGCCCCAAGTTACAGCAAAATTGGGAAGGCCCTTATCATGTAATAACTAGGATAAATGATGTAGTTTATAGGA
>CM044956.1:10319411-10368428 GCA_024516035.1 Bactericera cockerelli | reverse complement strand
GTCAAACTCAACACTCACTCTCAACACAGCACTCCCCATACCACCCTGTATTGCATTGAAATTTGGTCAGCAAAACAGAGCGGGGCGGGGGGGGGGAGAGAAGGCATCGGAAACATGGAGAGAGGGAGGGAGGAGGGAAACCTTTCTGTGAGTGTGCACAAGCGAGAGAGAGAGAGAGAGAGAGAGAGAGAGGAGGGGGGGGGGGTGAGCGTCCTAATCTTCGCACCAAGGGGAGACTACAAAGCCTTGTAAGGCGAGACGATGGGTCTGGCTGGAGAGGGGAGAGAGAGGCATACGTCACACAAAATCAATACGAACGAACGCATCTCATCGTTCTCAAGCGAGGGGGGACAAGCGAGTGCTTTCAGGATGGTACTAAACCAAAACCATGCAGGGGATTGAGGAAGCGAGACAGAGAGAGAGGGCCGGGGTGAAATACGACCCCTCCCCCCCTTCGCTATCCATAATAGTGTTCACCCGTAGCTCTGGAACGAGTTTTGAGTTTTCAGAATCTCTGTGTGTGTGTGTTCGGGTAGGGATGGGAAATCGATTTTTTTTTTTTTGGTTCGGATTTTTGTTTTCGATTGGAGTTGAACAATAATCGAAAGCAAAAGCGATTCGGTGATGAAATTATCAAATTCCTATTTTGATTGTTGTTGGATGGTTTGAGATATCCCATAGCATTCGGCCACGGCTCAAATCCAAGCTGAGCCATCAGAATGATTACTGGCGAGTAGTTGATCATAAAATGGTTCAGAAAACAATTAATTCTTCTTTTTTTTTCTACGTCTTTTCCCACTCAAGTGGGGTCGACATCAGAAAACAATTAATTAAGAGAAAACCAAATTTCACTGAGTTCGACAGGACTCATCTCTATATATAAAACAGAAAAAAGGACTACCTACCTACCTACCTACCTATGTTTGTTTGTCCGGAGTTGTTTAGCGAAAACGGTAAGAGATAGCGAAAAATGTCTCAGAATTGACCCCCCCAAAACCATTATCGCTTTGTCCAGAAAAATTATAAAAAGTTCAAAAAGGCACTGCTGTCCAGCAGTACGGCCATGCCTTAGTAAATTTGAAATTTAGTCCCGTTGCAAAGCATGGGCAAACGGCTAGTAACTCATAAGTCACAACTATAAAATAATGTGAAATATAATTTACTTCAGGTAGCTAGGTAGGTATTATACACAATTTTAAAACAATCATTGAAACAAAGGGTATGTACTTTATCTTCAGACCGACCTCAGTAGCTTCATCGATAAGGCCGGAGGTCGGAGGTTTAAGTCCCAAGTTAGGCAAATATTTAGTAAAGCTAGTTTGAGAAGTTATCACGATTGTGATTAACACAAACATGATAAATTTAACTTTTTTTACTTAAGCTAGACGGTAACAAAAATAACAAGCGAGCACTGTGGCAGCTTTACTTATAATGATAAGTATAGTTTGGTTATACAGGGTGGACCAAAAAAACGTTTACACCCGTTAATGGTAGATTACTGACGACATTTCCAGGCCGGATCTGGAATCCGTTTTTTCGGATTCGCCTTCGTAACTGCACAAAGTGATTTTTTGTAACTTTCCAAAAAAGTCCGACTTTGGCTTATTCTTCGGGTCAGTGCTTTGTTTCTGTTTAAGATGAGTTGATTCTGAACAGTTCTGCAGAAAGCCAACAAAATTTCGATGTTTTAAGCTACACTATTTTGTTCTTTACGGTTTGGTTTGTCATATTTTTTCACACCTGAACAGAAAAAAAACACACGAAAAAACTTTTTTACTAAATAAAACACTCGACATTTGTCCGAACAAATTTTGGCACAGACACGGGCAAGTTTGATAAAAGTTGGCGGCCGCCTCGAGGATGCTAAAAAATAATTTTACGATTTTTTATCACGTGATCTTCTGGGAAAAATTATTAGATGTTTGCCAAAAACTCTTCAAAATTCCTAAGAGTTGTCTAACTGTAGACTGTGTAAGGGCGTCTTGTATTGTTTACAAAATTTGTTTACATTGCTGTTTTTGAATACCGCGGTCTTACGTGTCTTCATCAGCCAGTTTAGGAAAATTCAAATGATAGTTTTCGTGCTTTTCAGATTGTCAGTGGTGTTAGCTAGATGTGCTAGTGCTAAGAGTAATAGTCGCATGACCGATGTTCAATTTTCGGCGATCAATATTTTTTTAATTATCAAAAAAAATCTGATGGAATATTTTATTCATACCTGTATCTGACTTGTTGTAACACCAACAACTTATGGTTTTTTTGGAGGTAATACCATATGTAAATTGAGTTATATCAGATACTATTGGTATCACAATTCACATAATTATTATTCATGTAAGACCCTGAGAGACTGCCTTGATAATGGATGGTTTTTCTTATGCTTCCCTAAGAGAGAAAATAAACTGGTGAATTTTCCTAACGAAAGTAGAGGTCATAAAATAATGCCAGGTAAATATGTAGGAATGTTCATCTATCATAAACAATACTAATTAAATAACAAATATTTACCGACTGCCAACTTCTAATAGAAATCCTGAAAAAAAAAACAAGATAATATTTTGTAAAATGAATAAAATTTTATTATGTTTTATACTATTTGGGTATAATCAAAAAGGTATTAAAAATAAACATTTTGTCTGAGTATGTTCAATGAGAAACGATTAGAAGTGCACGATCAGCTCAGTGGTAAGCTAGTCACTTGCCATGCGGAAGATCCCACCCGGGTCCGAACGCCAGAGACAGCAAATCATGTTCCGTCTAATGTTGCGGAAGATTTCAGGTTTTTCTGTTAGGTCATCAAATGCCAACAGGATTCTTGCTACCAGATTCTGCTACTCTTGCGTCTCCACTGGTATTTCGTAAACTATGTTTTTCACGTGATCCCAAATGTTCCTGTTGGCAGCTCCATATTCTGCCAATCTGCCATTTCAGCATCCGAATAATAATTATTATGTAACTTGTACTAAAAAAACTCAAGAAGTTTAAAAATAATATTTCATAGAATGCAGAAAAATATGCTTGAAAACTATCATCGAGAAACAAACAATCATTCATTTGACTGGCCTTTAATTAATTCCAAGGAAAATAATTATCAGACATAAATAGCTAATTACTCTTTGAGTACAAGACGACCCTACACGGTCAACACTTTTAAGATTTTGAACATCATTTTTTGAGACTTACCTGGTTCGTTTTCCAGAAGATCACGTGATAAAAAATCGTAAAATTATTTTTTAGCATCCTTGGGGTGGCCGCCAACTTTTATCAAACTTGCCCATGTCTGTGCCAAAATTTGCTCGGGAAAATCTTGAGTGTTTCAAAGTGTAAAAAACTTACATGAGAATTTTTTTTCTATTCAGGTGTCAAAAAAGATGCCAAACCAAATCGTAAAAAACAAAGTAGTGTAGCTAGAAACATCGAAATTTTGTTGGCTTTCTGCAGAAATGTTCAGAATCAACTCATCTTAAATAGGAAAAAAGTTCTGACCTGAAGAATAAGCCAAAGTCGGACTTTTTCAGAAAGTTGCAAAAAATCACTTTGTGCAGTTATAAAGGCGAATCCGAAAAAACGGATTGCAGATCCGGCCTGGAAATGTCGTCAGTAATCTACCATTAACGGGTGTAAACGTTTTTTTGGTCCACCCTGTATTTAGTTCAACTTTATAAGATACAGCCTACTTTAAAAAGCACAACTTTCAAAAAGATCTTAACTACTGATCCATTATTTCCTTTTTAAAATCGACTCGAAATCGAAACAATAGAATCGGTTTTCGAGAAGGCTCAAGCCTTTCACTCATCCCTGCTGTCCTGATAGCAACCTAGCCGTCTCCTGAGAGTCCTTTGTACTCCGTTCCCCCTCTTACATTAGTTTGTTTGTGCTCACTGATTCTTACTCCTCTCTCTCCTCCTCCCCTTTCGCTCCTTCCCCCTCTCCCGTATGAGTTCCTGTTCCGCGCAAGCCTGCCTAACGGTTTCTCTGTACGTGTCCTTTTCCTTTGTGTGAACACCAATACCATATACAATAGCTACCGCTACCAGTTCTAACCGAATTTTCGCGTCCCTTCCTTCCCCCCAGATTAACCTCGAGTCGGCTGCAGACATCAGCTGTTCCCGTCTAGTCCTATTCAATTCAGATTTCCCTGATTCTGATTGTACATTGTTGTTGAGAGGAGTCAAGGAATTTGATTTCATGAATCAGAGAATCACTGAGAATAATCATTTTCGGGACTTCTGTCAAAAGGAGTCTTGGAATTTGGTTTCAAGAATCACTATTAAAAAAAATCCCGCTTTGTCAAATAGCGTTTTGGATTTCCTTTAATATCTTCTAATTTTTATTCCTATAGGCTGATTGCAGATTTTTTTTTTTAGGTGGGGTTTAACGTCGCTTTCAACTGCCATGGTCATATCACGACGGGGGTTTTACCCTCCATTCGCAGGAAACTCACAAACCTGCTACTCACATTGACCTCACCCAGCCTGAGTGGGGCCGGGAAAAGCCAGCGTCACGAGAATTAGAATTTGAATGGTCACCCATCCAAGTCTTAACCTCGCTGGATGCAGATTTTTTAAACGAGTCTTAACATTATTTTATTCCATGAATCTCTTAGAATGATATATTACTATTCGTGTTCTAATGGTCATTTTTTTTGTATTACTTCTGCTTGTACCTTGACTTGTGTTAACAACTTTTATGTTGAAAGAACACCAATAAAACATTATCTTATCTTATCTAATCTTATCTTATTCACCAAGCATAATCATTTTGCGAACTGTCAATTGTGTCTTGGAATTTGGTTTCAGGAATTGCTAAGAATTAAAAAAATCAAAAGGATTCTTGGATTACCTATTTGATTTGATGAATTCTAATTCCTATAGACTGATTCGAATTGTTCAAAGGAGTCTTGAATAATTTGATTACATGAATTTCTTAAAACGGTTTCCATTTATGTTCTGATAGTCATGTGTACATCTAGTAAAACTTCTCAGTTTTCGGTTTATACTGATTTCAATGCAATTCTCAAATCAGATTTTATCAGATTACATTTTTGATTTCCCCGAGTTAGTCTTTGTTTTCTTTGTATTTCCCTTGCAGTACGAGTCAGTCCAATCTGAGTCAGCTGGAAAGCTCAACCATTCGGAATTATTAGTTAGTCTTGTTGCTAAAGTACTCTCGAGCCTTGTCAGTCCATTATCTAGTACACGTAAATGCGAAATGAAGTCACTGATTGGTTGACTCACTCACTGACCAGTATATCTGTTTGGTGGAAATACCTCAAACTGTTTTTTTTTATATAGATGTTTATTATATAACAAAGGTTTATAACATCCTCAATTTGAGATTTTGAAGAGAAGTATCTCTTGAGATTTTGAAGAGAAGTATAACTAGATACCTATATTCTATGCAGTAAGGAAACATTTTACAAAATTCTCTTTTGTGGCATCGAGGAGGTGAGGGGAGGTTAAATTTGAAAATGGGGTGATGTTTGAAAGTTTTTAATAATAATTGGTAATAATAATAAAAATATCTTTATACAATCCAGAGAAGAAAAAAATGGATAGATAAATAATAAGTTTCTTTATTATCTAAGATAAGATAAGGAAAGTAAAAAAGACTGGCGGTAATGAAGTACATACTGAGATCATATCTGCTTATTATCTGCAACTACCGTTTTAGCTGTACTTTTAGGTATTCATAAAAAAAACAATTTTTTGGCGATTACAAACGGGGTCGGCACACATTCCGTACACCTCCCCTATCACGCGGAGGTGGACATTTGCTTTGGTCAAATAATTTTATCCAACACCGAGGGCGGGTTTTTTTTTCAATTTCGCTGGTCCGCTCCCTAATTATAGTCCCCTTACTAATCTATCAACGGATTGGTATTTTCGCTTTATATTTGTCTTATATTATGATAAGACAATTGACAAACATTATCTACTGATAACACAGAAAAACTTAGATTTGTAATTTGTAGCTTAAGGTACAGAAGAAATAAAAAAATTGAAATAAAAATACAGTGATAAAATTTGGGCATAAATCAAATTATACTAACTTTTATTTTATTGAGAAAGTTTAAGTTGAAAATCTTGAAAGATTTAAACAGAAAAAAATGTTACTTCCAATGATTTATTTTTTTAATTTTAAGACCAATGTGTTTTTATATTATATAGATAAGTAGATAGTCTTATGTTAGATAGTTTTATATTTTTATAGTTAGGGAAATGAATTGTAAATTAGCTAGTACAGGGTAAATATGCCCGTATATTGTTCAAATAAATAAATAAACCGAATGAACGTTGATGACAACACACCCAAGCGAGTCTCAGAAAAGAAGCAAAAGCTGGACCTTAACATGAGCAGAATGAACCTACATCATACTAATATCCAGGTCTTCGGTGATCTTGAGAGACCCAATCTTTAAGTTTGATGTCCTCAAAGTCATTGGTTTCAAGTATTTATAGCTGGCTTACTTCATAGAAAACTCTCTTGAATGATATTTTCACTTACGCTGTTTATTTGTTTTATATAGGAAATGACAAATTATATGGTACCATATTATACAGTTGAAATAAAGTTGATGTGGTACAAATGTCATGAAGGAGAAGTAGCCTAATGGCTACACTCTTTGAAAAAAAATTGTTCATATAAACCTAAGTCCATTCATTTTTGGAGAAAAAAAATAATAAATAATTAGGTTTGTTAGGTTTAAAAAGTATTTTTTTTAAATTAAAATAAACAACTCAAGCAAACTTTTTTTACATGCCATAATGATAAAATGTCTCATTTCAAGGGTGATGTTTTTTTTAAATAATAAATGCTAGGTAATTAAAAAAATAGTGATGGTCTCTCAATTTTGAATTATTTTTGTAAAACAGAAAGATTTATTGACCTGGACAGGTATCAAATTTGAAACACGAGAACAGGAAACAGATTTGACCAAGCAGTTGTTGGGTTTCTAATGAATCATTTCAGAGGAAACTTCCACACTACCTTGGTCACATGATTGTGGTCCAAATGTTTTCAAATGAAACCATGTCCAGTCAAAAAAATATGCAAAAGAAAAAAATCATTACCTAAGAGATATTTAATTTAAATGTAGGTGGTAACTAATAACTTAATTAAATAAAATCTAACTAAACAAGCTGTATTTATGTTATTAATTCAATAAGAACTGAACAATATATTTCTGAAAAGAACAAGGGGAAAACAAGTGATGCAACAAGAATAACTCAAAAAATAAGATAACTGTTATATTGACAACATATTAAAATTGAATTCAGCGCGAAAAAAGCTGTAGAAAATTATTTAAATTATCATTAAAAAAAAAAAAAAAAAAAAAAAAACAATATGTAATCTGAAATATAAGAGACAAAAGTAACAAAGAAAACACAATTGATTGAGTAGTTCCAATATCTTTTGATATAAGAAATGAATAATATAAGGGGTCAAATCATAACACAGAATTTTGATTCAATCTCGGGACTCTGGACTTGTAAAATAAAATATCAAGTTGATAATTAAGTGCTTACCTTCTCCAAATGACCTTGGGGTTTATTTTTACTATTAAAATTCCTGAAATCATAATCCTGTGTTATAATTTGGCTTAAGATCATGCAAAATTCGAGGTTATATTTTAGTACCAATTAACACTATTGAAGTTGGTTTTGCACACAATCATCACAATGAAAATTGTACAATGCCTCAGGGATCAAAACCTCCCTAGAGCTGAGTACAAATATGTAGCTCTAAAATGTAAGTTTGAACCTATGTCTTCGAGTAGTCAAATTAAAAAGTGGATCAAAATTTAATTGCAAGATTTGATTACTTTTAACTAGAAAGATCAAAATTTGCTATTATGTGACAACTTTTAGTCAGTAGATTACCATTTATGAGATTCCTAATCATATCTTTTTTCCAGGATATGTTCTCTATTATAACTGTAACACCACCACTGGTTGCGATTTTTACAAACAGCTTCTTGCATCAAAATCTTAGTTGGGTAGGTTAGGTAGCATTTTTTGTAGTTTCTAAATGATCTGTTTTTCAGTATCAAAATGACAACAATCTTGAAGTGGGTACTAAAATATTCTCTCAAAAACGAACATGCAGGGGAAGTTTCTCTTTAACTTGAAATTATGTTCATTCAATTCTCTGAATCATAGAAGGTAAGAATGTGTTTAGAATTAGGAAGTAGATAGAACATGTAAGGGTTAGCAGGTTAGCTATTATGTGTAGCTGTGGGTGCCTGGTCCCAAGTGTTCCTTTCTAGACCTTATTAACAACCTAGAACACATTATCTAAAGGTGACTAGTAAATAGGTATTAAGTTAGTTTCCTTTTGAATTGGGACAGTAGTGTTTAATATTGTGTTTAAATTTGACATAGCAATAGGAATAATAACAATAATGTGTTTCATTGTGTTATTATATCACAATTTTAGTGGGTAGCACAGACTTACAGAACTTTTCCGTATCTTTAATATCCTAATTGCCTAGAATTTCGCCACTGGTTGCTGCTAACATTAAAGCAGCTACTCACTTTTCCTCACGAGGTATGAGTGAAATTTTTATACTGATAATAATTTAACATTTAAAAACTCTTCTTGTACTTTTTATTACCAGTCACCACTAGTTGTATGAGAGAGAATTAAAAAAATAGAAACACAAAAAACAATAAAATTTGTAAAAGAACAGTTGTATTTCCTACCTAAATCTAATTTACAATTCAGAGAATGATATGAACATGAAATACAAGCTCTACCAAGGAAACAAGATTAGAAAAAATATACTTATATTATCTTTGTTATATTGTTACTTTTATTGAAAAACAGTTAGTGTTTTGTTAAAGACACTGACACAAAACAAGAACTCATTTATTTATTTTTTTAACTATGTTTATTTTTAATCCAAGAGGCCTGGAATAGCCAGGGTAAGGTGACCTTCACTGACAGCCTGAAGTAATGAGGTTCTGAATGAATAAGGAGATAGAGAGCTAAGGGTAAGATATTATGTTACTTTGTTCCAGAGATTTAATTTTATTTTATTTACATCTTGGTAAATTTTTAATAATATGTAATAGAATAGAAATTACCTAGTTTATACTGCCAAGGTGAGACTAAAAAGTATCATACTAACACTCATACAGTGAAAGGTGTGAAATATAGAGTGAATATAAAAAGAATTAGAAGATGAGACACTGTTGTAAGAAGGGGCTTGTAGGTCATGGGATCTAGGAGTTACTCTGGATACAATTGAGGAGCAGAAGTTGTATTGAGTAAAGATATAAGAAGGAGATTGTGTGAAGAGGATTTAAAATAGAAAGCAGAGATTTTCCTCCTTACTTCAACCCTGAGCAATCAAGCCCTGTTGAAATATGGAGTGATATGCTCCCAACAATTGGCATTGTACATGTACCACACAAATGCATTCTGGGCCCACTGTATTCTTGTAGATTGAACCTCAGTGAGCCCATTCAGCAGGGTGCTCAATACTCAAACAGGCGTAGTGCATAACACTTGACCAGGATTGATATTTTGATTAAAATTAGTTAAAGTATAACTGATAATTTCTTTTCAGGAATAATGGCTCATTTGACCTCAGAGCTAAGCAACTGACCCAATTGATATTTGTAGGAATATCTATGAATGTATGTTAGTTGTTTTATTGATATAGGCAAGAAGATAAAATTATATTTGTTAAAACATGATACCATTGTACATTTATTTATTTATTTACTCACATCTATTTTTGTTATAAATTAACCCAGATAACGCGGTGAAATTTTTTGTTTTATTTTTTTGGAGTGATATAAATTGAGTCCTGAATCAAAATAAGTGCTGACAACTTATCACTCGGACTCAAAACAAAGAGCTTAAGGTGTCGCCAACTAACCTCAACAAGCTGAGTTAATTCGAAAAATCTACAATGTAGTACCTTTCACCAGATGGGGCTGACGTCCTTCCAGAAGGACGTCCTTCTGGAAGGACGTCAGCCCCATCTGGGTTAAAAAAGATGATATTGAGGAAAATAAAATTGTTAGGTAAACAAACTACCTACTTTTATACTTGGATGATTCAGAATTTCTGTTAGAAAAATATTACTTCAATTTAATTATAATTCCTGTAAATAAATGTGTTTAAAGTTTACTAAAAATGAAACTCCATGAAATTACATGAGAATCTAGCTTGAATTAGGTAACACAATTTATAGCACAAGATCACTTTTTTCACTTTACTTTATTAAACAGAGCACAGCACTATCAAATTAAATTTATTTTTTCACTTCACTATTGGTTAAAATTTGTTTCCTTGATAAGAGAGACTCCCCTTAAATAATCTTACCTTGACAGCTAGACTCTGCATCTGAATTGGTTCTTCACTAAAAGATTATGGAACCTGGAACATGAAGATAAAGTACATTAATTTAAGAAGTTGTTAAATTCATGAAATAGTTCTTGATTTCAATACAAAATCACTTCCAAGTTCAGGTTAGCTATAAACTTATGACTCACATGAAGTAGAAATGAAACTTTACCAGTGACTGCAACTTGTTTACATTTCTTAAGCTCCTAAGAAGAGTAACTCCATTCTATAATTCTAAACCCATATTATGGCTAGTAAGCATATTTTCCTTTTAAAATGACATTTCAAGTTCTACTGGTTTGATTTACCAGGTGCAAATCTTTTACCAGAGGTTCAAACCAATGGATTATTATTGCTGACTGAGCTTTCCTCTAGATCTCTACTTGTTCAGGATCTATAAACAAGGGTTTCATAATCCTCATTTAGATGAGCCTATGGTTAAATTGGCTCTTAAAAATCTATTCCTAGTCACTCCTAACCTAACATGTTACATATTAAAGAATGGCTTTCTGCTGAAAATGCCCAAAAACCAATCAAAAGTAGGGGGGGAAATGCTTACCTTTTAGCACTGATGTCACTGGGTTACAACTCCACAGCTAGATCATTAGAAGGTATCCAAATGTTGGTGGGTATAATCCAAGGCACGAAATCACTTTCCCGTACGAAAACTATAAAATTCGAACCTTTAATTCACTATCAGAAAGAAAATTGGGCAATATAAAAACAAATTTACAATTTAAAATAAAATTCTTTGGCGGTTGACATTTTTATTTTCTCTGTGTCCATCATCGAGGTTTTCTGTGTTATTTACTTATTTAGTTCGAACTTTGGACACTAGGTGAAGTTTTAGCGCTAATGGGAGGCGTTCATGAGGTTTTTGCAGGTTGGGGTGGGATTGCTCCATAGACTCGTTGGCTATTAAATGACAATTTTCTAATTTTACAGGTGATAAATTGAATAAAATCCTAATAAAAATTTCGTTCAAGATTAGACGAAATTAGCCAAGTTTAAAAATATTCAAAGAATTTTTGGAATATCAAATAAGTAGCTCACTCTAGTGCAATTTTTTTGTAGCTGTGAACAAGGAGTATAATAGAAGTAGACGAGATTTGTGTTTCGAGTCCCAAGTTCTTTTTTTTTCAACAATTTTTATAAAAATGTTTATTATACGACAAAGGTTTATAACATGTCCCAAGTTCAGGATAAATTAAAGTGAATTTAAGTAATTTTGACATCACGAAAGTGATTAACACAAATATGATAACTTTTAATTAAAACAAAAAACCGACCTCAGTAGCGTGATAGATAGACGGCGAATTTGTAACACAAATACGATACGTACCTTACTAAGAATTTGGTTACATAAGTAAAAATGGATAAATGTTGCCGTCTGTGATCTCTGTAACAGCATGACTTCAAGAGGACACCTCTTACCCTCGCATTATTATCAAAGTTTAGATCAAGGATCAAAGCAAAATGAATATGTAGAGGTACTGTTTCTCCACTCTCCCACTCCTGTTAGATGGGTACGAAGTGATAGGCGTCGCGTCGGTCTAGGGCTCTAGGGGGAAACAGTGAGGTAGACTTTACTTGTTTATTCTAGATAGTTAATCAGTATATTTTATGCATCATAAATTTTTTCCCAGGACTTTTAAGTAGGTACTTCAAAATTTTGGCTAGGTTATTTACCATGACAAACATATAATAATACTCCTCAGAAAATAATAGTAATGAAAAGACAAGATATAATGATATATTATAATGATACAATGATATATTACAAGATAATATAATGATAAGATATAATGATAACGGTACCTACTAGAGTTTTTCTGGTTCACCCTGTAAAAAACCAAACAAGCACAACTGCTTCACTTTGACTTCCTCCTTCATTTTAGCTTCCCTGGTTAAGGTCCTGGAAAAGTCTCACCGCCAAAATTTAAAATGTTGCGTTGGCTTTCAAAAAGGTTATAAAAAAACTGAGTGGTTTCCTATTTCCTAAAGACACAATTTTGAGTTTTGAATGAAAGTTACCCTACTCTGCGGTTTTTGAACCTATAAATTCAAGAATGGGTTTGGCATAGTTGTCTGAACTACATCTACTCTTGCTAGATACTATACAATGGCAACAATCAGCACTCTGGATGTCTTTTTTGTGAGCATACCTAATTTGTTTTTATTCTGTTGGTTAATAAAATTATCACCAATCATTATTAGTGCCATGTCTAACTACATACTTCAAGTTATCTATAAAGCTAAGAAACAATCAATTATCTAGTATAAAATACCTGATAACTAAGGGAGATCACCAAGAAGTGAAAAAATGTTGAAAGAAGAAGAAAATGCATACCTAACCATCATATTTCAAACCCAGACATGAGCTTTTGTGGTTTTGTTATTTTTTTAAGAGAGGGAATTCATTATCTTACTTTCAATTGCTATGGCCATGGGAATGATTTTTCTGGGTACTCTTACCAATGTTAACCACATTAAACTTACCAAGCCTGAGTAAGGTGGGAATACTAGTTAAACCTTGATGTATACAAAATGGTATCACTAGTCACTGAATTTTTCTTAATTTATTGTGTTTTATTGCTAACTAGAAAACATGATTTCACTGCTGATTGGTTTGATTTGTTTATACCTTATTGGTCCCATACATACAACATGCTATTTACTTGAAAAAGTTCCACAAGTTCATCCATGCACTGTAGACAAGTGGTTAATGCACTAGTCAGGTAATCCAGGTAGTGTAGGGATATGTTGGTTCAAATCACACCCAGTGCATGAATTTTTCCTCATTAATTTGAGTTTGTGACCACATAATAACAAAACTCTGAGGGTTAGGTGGTAGAAAATGATTTGAGCATTAACCTTGCCTGGTGGTTACCTTCCACTAGAGAGTAGTATTATTGTTATTATAACATGAACATTTATTTTTATTTTTACAATTGACACATTAGAAGGGACAGTTCAGTCCTATTCATTCATTTTGAATTCATATGTCCTACACATGTAGGTGATATAATTATTAATTAGGTGTTGAGGAAACTTCTGACTAGCTGACAAGTTTGTAATTTTTTTTTACATATATTTACACTGATATATCCTTTGGGAGGATATATCAGCAATAACTGATGTGTATTTATATTAAACTATATAATGAGTGTTGGCATATGAACAGTGTTGTTATACATGTCCATGGCGCAGACTATAGGGGATTTGAACATATAATATGTTTCCTTTCTGTTTGGTATTTAAAAAAAAAAAAAAAAAAATGATTTTGATCTACCCTAAGCCCTAAGTAATATGATGGATTTCTGAATGAGGACACTTCTTGAATGATAGACATTGATCATTTTGAGATAATTCAAGAAGTTCTTGGTTACTACTCCTTTGGTGGACATGAATACAGGGCTGATTGTAACAGCTTTCAATTTCCATATTTTTAAGATTTTCAGTTTTCATCTCTTGGTATTTTGAAATTTTCTCATTTTCAGTTTTATTAATGTTGTGACTGAGTGGTACTGCAATGATTTTACCTGGTTTTGAAATCTTTTTAATAATGATAATTTCTGGTCTATTGCATGTCTGTTCAGATAGGTTGATCCCAGTAAAGGGAAGTCTACATGGGTAGTATTGTGTCACTTCTCGCCCATCAGAGGGGAGGCACACTATGGGATGGGCAGGCTACAACATAGACAACAAGAGTCTACAGTAGCTCCTGTTTCATGACTACAAAATAAATAAGGCTGTGAAACACTCATCTTTTAATTATTTTTTTCACTACACTGAACTTAAATGTTTAAACTGAACAAAAAAAATCAATTATTTACAACTCTATGTTGGTAGTAAGGCTAGAATTAATACATGTTTTTGTAATACCTCTGTGGTGCTAAGTATTGATTTGCATATTGTCTTAGATGGGAAAAACCTATAAGTCATGACTTAAAGTGTTGATTTTGTCTATTAATATCACCCTATTTTTTTTTTTTTTTTTTTTTTTCTGGTCCAGGCGGTTATAAAAAATTGATGACTTTTTTGTGAACAGCCACCTGATATAAATTTTATTATTTTCAGAATGAAGAAGACTTGCCATATGAAGAAGAAATTTTACGTAATCCTTTCTCTGTTAAACACTGGCTCAGATACATAGAACATAAGAAAAATGCTCCAAAAGCCATAATCAATACCATTTATGAGAGATCATTGAAAGAGTTACCTGGGAGGTAAGACTAACGTATACTAGATAAATAGAGAATGAAAGTAATATAATGCCATTGACTAAATTGTTAGATGGTACAAAATTTAGTTCTAAAATGTGTTTTAAATTATTTACAGCCTTAAACCATTTTTTTTTTTTTTACATTATAGGTTTATTTCAATTTTGTTGTAGTTGATATCTTGAATTTTTTTGAACCAGCCTACTTGGATTGAATTTTCATTATTTATCATAGCTTTGGGTTGTGACATATGTGACATGACAAGTGTAATGTTCTTCTAGTTGAATACACATAATTTGATATCCAATATTTCACTAAAAGAAGTGATTATATTTTTTTATCAATTTTTTTTTCAATCAAAATATTTGTTGTCTGTGGGGTTTGACTGAGGACCTCTAAGATAACAGGCAAACACTGTACCATTGAGCTTTATATCCATGGTTCTTCTCAGTTAGTTAGTGTTAAAAGAAATAGTTCATTAGGTTTTCCATATTATTCGTGTTAAAAGAAATAGTTCATTAGGTTTTCCATATTATTCATGTTTGTTCAGAACTTTACTGATTGATTTATTGATTTCAGCTACAAACTATGGTACAACTATCTAAAATTACGGAGAAAACAAGTCAAAGGCAAAGTGATTACTGATCCAAGTTATGAGGATGTCAATAACACTTTTGAGAGGAGTCTGGTGTTCATGCACAAGGTACCTGATAAAAGTACAATTAAAGATGCAAAGTTAATACAAGAAATAGATAATTTTTTTAGTGATTCTTAATTCTGTCCTTTTAATTTCTATAAAAGAGACTAGAAAATCTATGTAGACTCAAATTCCATTACAAAATGTCTATTTGTTTCACCTCAGGTCCAAGAACCAAATTATAAATATCATTACTACAAGTTAAGGGACGACTGTTCTTTAAGTTTTTTATCTATACATATTTTAGTTTATATCCTCAATTTAGAAATTTTTATACCACATGATGCACCTGACAACACCTCCGATTTTTTATTTGAATAAATAAGGGTCAGGCAGAGAAGTTGGGTGAAAGTTGAAGAACCATCATATTTGTGTTAATTGAAATTGGCTGCATGACTAACTGATAAATGTAAGAGAGAAAAAAAATAAAGAGTTTGTTATTTGTGTTATTATGTCACAATTTTTATTTATTCATAATACAATTTACGGCAACACAATATTAATATTACAATCTGCCATTAACATGGTGGTTATCATGCAAAATAACATGATCACCATCATGTTTACAAACTTAAAGTTAATAAGTAAAATTAGAATTAAAATTCATTCAACATCATATAAAAGAAAGGTAAATGACTATAAAAGTATTCTTTAAGAGAAATGTATAACTCAGATAATAAGAAAAATATTTATTTATGTTAGGGTAGAATCAACATATTTTTTTTAATGTGCTCTCAACAATTTCTTCTTTGTTCTCAGATGCCTCGTATCTGGCTAGACTACGGCAGGTTTCTAATGGACCAGCACAAGATCACCCAGACCCGCCATGTGTTTGACCGTGCCCTGCGGGCCCTGCCCATCACTCAGCACCATCGCGTCTGGCCTCTCTACCTCAGCTTCGTCAAGAATCACTCTGTGCCCGAGACCGCCGTTCGTGTCTTCCGACGCTACCTGAAAGTGAGTTGATGAAATATGTGAACTGCCTCTCAGTTTATTCTATATTTCTTGTTTACATTTGTTCATTTTTTCAAACACTTATTATTATTTTTTTTTACTTTACAGATAATACATTTCTGCCATTTGCAATCCACAGGGCAAATGGCAGAAATTTGTATTTTTAAACATTAGTAATGTAAACAATCTAGCGCATGGTTCCGTTATCTGTGGATTGTATCCAACCCAATGCTTGAATTCTTCTCTTATTTGATACTTTGATTTTTTTTAGACTCAAGTGCAAAGAAGTATTACAAAAATGTCTTTTATTCCACCTTAAGTGTGTACACTCGGAGTTATACATATATTCGTTTTTTTTTTTTTTTTTTTATCAATTCTTATCTAATTATTGCGTTTTTATTTATATGTAATATACTTTGATAGTGTTCGCATACTAAAAAATAAGAATCTGAAGCGTTAGAGAGTAGAAAATGATCTGAGGTAGGTGTAAAAATTCCAGACAGGCGACTAAGAGAAAATCTGCTCATTTTCTTCTCTCTTCAGAAACAAAAGAAAAGTTTTGTACTTGTAGAAATCTCCTATCATTTGTTCAATAGAGCAATACAATATCACCAATTCACCAACCACCGACTTAACAGTTCTACCCTAACATCAATCATTGTTATGATGAGCCAGAAGGCAAAACTAAATGGATGGAATTGTTTCCAGAGTGGCAGAGAATGCCTAATTCATTAACTTCGCCCCGGATTACAAAACAATTGTAATTAAAAATAATATTGATCTTTATTTTATTTTTTTGTACATACTTCTAAGTTTTTTTTTAAATTTATTGTTATTAAAATTTGTTGATGATTGTTTTGTAAAAAAAATAATAATAATAATAATAATATCGCCTTATTTATACTGCCCGATTAAGACTATTAAAGTCTCATTATTCCAGCAGTAAGCCCAAGACATATTATTATGCGGTAAAAATCCCAAATGGGAGGATAACTTGTCATGTCCCGGCTGGGTTTCGAACCCACGACCTCTGGAACCTCTGGATTCACAGAGTGCCGCCTTTACCACTGAGCTACCGGGACAGACGTGTAACTAAAATAAAGTGTAACTAAATAAAAAATTTCCCCCGGCTGGGTTTCGAACCCACGACCTCTGGAACCTCTGGATTCACAGAGTGCCGCCTTTACCACTGAGCTACCGGGACAGAAATAAAGTGTAAATAAATAAAAAAAAATCCCCTCAGCTGTTTCCCGAGGACGCGGAGGACTACATAGAGTTCCTGTCCTCCATAGAGCGGCTGGACGAGGCTGCTGTGAAGCTCGCCTACATTGTGAACAAGGAGAACTTTGTGTCGAAACACGGCAAGTCCAACCACCAGCTGTGGAACGAGCTCTGTGAAATGATATCGCAGAACCCAGACAAAATCCGGTAAGTCCCTTGGTTTTTACTTGTTTGAATCTCACTTGAACCCAGAGCTCGCAGGTTCAAAACCCCTGCATGCCAAGTTATTCTCCCGTTTGTGATTTTGACGACATAATAATATATTATTATTATTGTTGTTTGATCATCACTTTATATCAAAGGTTCAGTACATCATAAACATGATTATGGGAAACAAGTTTAACATAATATGCATAGATATAAAAACAGTTACAATCGGTTACAGTACAATGGAATGATATTATATTATTATTATGGGGTTCGATGGAAGAGAAAGCCACAGGCTTTAACCTGTGTTCTTTATTTTTTGTGTCCTATATTGCAGAATGTATCATGTAGTTTATCAATAAATAAAGTGTTAAATAATAATAATAATAATATATGTCTTCGGCTTACTGCTGGAATAATGAAACTCGTTAGTCCTAATTGGGCAATACAAAGAGAGGGCCCAAAGCTAGGAAAGCCTAGTTTAGTGGTTGGAAATACGACATCACAATGTACATAATACTAATTAGTATTACAGTAACATAAAATTAATCCCGTGACTTTGTGAAGAAATTTGAGTTAGAACAGGGTACAAATTATGCGAGTTAATATCTCAGAACCTAGATCAGTACCTGTTGAAGAAGATACGGTACAAACCAGAGATTTTACTGATACGATGAGATCTAAGTAATTTAAAAAGTAACGAACGAGGAAAAATCCATTGGTCGGAATTCGGCCCGCGGTACCACACCCAATGCTTCTTTGTAATAAATATCATTTTGTCCCTTTTCTTCTAGGTCCCTCAATGTAGACGCTATTATCCGAGGTGGTCTGAGGAGGTACACTGATCAGTTGGGACACTTGTGGAACTCGCTGGCTGACTATTACATTCGGAGTGGTCTTTTTGAGAGGGTGAGCTGAGCATATCACACACTAAATAATATTATAGGTATACAGTTGAACCCGGGTATAAGAGAAACCTTGATATAAGACTACAATTTCCAGATCAGATTAACTCTTAATAAGATTAACCTGGCTATAAGAGAGACCTTATATAAGACTACAATTTCCAGCTCAAATTAACTCTTAATAAGATTAACCTGGATATAAGAGAGAAAATCCGGTCCCTTGAGTTCTCTTATATCCGGTCCCCCTCAGGCTGGGTGAGGTTAATTTGAGTAGCTGGTTTGTGAGTTTCCAGCGAATGAAGAGTAAACCCCCGGCGTGATATGACCATACAGTTGAAATTGACGAGTTTTTTTTCTCTCAGCAGGGATTCGAATTTATTTATTATTTTTCTATTTTATTCTTCTATTTTACTATTTTCCATTCTCTCAGGCCCGCGATATCTACGAGGAAGCAATCCAGACCGTGACAACGGTGCGGGATTTCACGCAGGTGTTCGACGCGTACGCTCAGTTCGAAGAGTTAAGTCTCAACAGACGGATGGAGGAAATCGCAGAGAACCCTACTCCTGACGAAGAAGGTAAAGATCAGAACCTGGAGCATGATTATTTAGGCTGGTATGCAGAGACGTTTTTTCTATCCCTATAGGGCTCACTGTAGGATGGTCTCGAGCTTGCTGTAGGGAATACTTCGACCTTGACAATTATTTACTTAAGAGACATCTGAATGCGCATGCGTACAGACCCTTCAAACAAACGTCTCTGAATAACAAAATCAGCTGAAGGGACAAATGACCCAGCCATCCCTACAGTGAGGACTCTGCATACCACCCTTAATCTCTTTTATTAATTTACTTTTTTTTTCAATGTCAGTTTGATGAAGCGCACGATTACCTCAGTGGGAAGATAATCGATTGTAATGCGGAAGTTCCCCGGTTCGAACCCATGAGCCGACGAAAAAATGTCTTTAAAATTGGGTTGACATTTTTTAAGGGGATACCTACCTTCCGGTGCGCTGATGTTGACTCAGCACCTAAATGGAAAGTATTGTACCCTTCTGATTACAGAGGATATAGAGCTGGAGCTACGCCTAGCGCGCCTAGAAGACCTAATGGAGCGCCGCCTGCTGCTCCTCAACTCTGTGTTGCTCCGTCAGAACCCTCACAATGTCTTGGAGTGGCACAAGCGTGTGCAGCTCTACGACGGGAAACCACTCGACATTATCCGCACCTACACCGAGGTAACTGTTCCGTGTATATCACGATTAGCTCAGTAGTGAGATACTTGCTTGTCATGAAAATAATAATAATAGTTTATTTATTTATTTTCTTTATAAAGAAACATTTATACAAAGGTACTTCTCCTAAGCTTTGAAGAGCTTCTAAGAGTGTTTATGTATTGTAATAATAATATGCCCCAATGGGACCCAATTTGGGCAAGGGCGTTTATTTGCAGTAAACTACAAAATGTATGAACATTATATTGAGTCAGCTCAAGAAATATCAGAAGTACTGTTAAATCGCAAAAATACATAATAAAAAGTTACAGATTATTTATCAATAGATTGATTATGAACCTACAGAACATGAGTCTACAGAATTATTCAAATACAGAATTGTTTATGTATTACTAAAAATATGTATATAGGTTGGGCATTCAGGTGTAAAACGTGGAAGTAGGAATGCCAGCATCTAACCAACCTGGACCATGAGGATCCTACTTGAGAATAATAAAGAGCCCAAGTTCTCACGATGGTTGTTCGCACATAAAATTATGTGGTCCAGGACGAGCCAACTTTTAAATTTAAGTTGGCTGGAGACCATCACCCCCTCCCCCCCCCTGTTGCCAAGCTAGTTACAACAACAGCAAGTATAAAGTATTAACTTATTGTTGTTGTTGTAGCCAGCTTGGCTACAGCTGGAGGGGTGAGTGATGGTCTCCAGCCAACTTTATTTCAAACCTGAACTACATATTTCTATGTGCGATCAACCATCATGAGGACTTGGACTTTTCTTTATAAGCCATTAAAATCTTAGAAAACTGCAAGCTAGCCTGGCTTGTAGGGGTTGGCTAGTCTATTCTCTGTTTATAGTCCTCTAGCGAGACACTGGTCTTTTCCCTGTTTAACGTCCCCTAGCCAGACTGTATTTATTAATTGTCCTTGCTCGTATTAATTTATTCATGGTCATTGCTCGCAGGCTGTGAAAACTGTAGACCCGAAACTGGCGGTGGGCAAGCTGCATACACTGTGGATAGAGTTTGCCAAGTTCTACGAGAGTAATGATCAGCTCGAGGATGCTAGACTGATTCTGGACAAGGCGACCCTGGTGCCCTATACTAAAGGTAAACTAGTCTGATCCTAGACAAGGCGACCCTGGTGCTCTATACTAAAGGTAAACTAGGCTGATCCTAGACAAGGCGACCCTGGTGCTCTATACTAAAGGTAAACTAGGCTGATCCTAGACAAGGCGACCCCGGTGCTCTATACTAAAGGTAAACTAGGCTCATCCTGGACCCTGGTGCTCTATACTAAAGGTAAACTAGGCTCATCCTGGACCCTGGTGCTCTATACTAAAGGTAAACTAGGCTGATCCTAGACAAGGCGACCCTGGTGCCCTATACTAAAGGTAAACTAGGCTGATCCTAGACAAGGCGACCCTGGTGCTCTATACTAAAGGTAAACTAGGCTGATCCTAGACAAGGCGACCCTGGTGCTCTATACTAAAGGTAAACTAGGCTGATCCTAGACAAGGCGACCCTGGTGCCCTATACTAAAGGTAAACTAGGCTCATCCTGGACCCTGGTGCCCTATACTAAAGGTAAACTAGGCTGACCCTAGACAAGGCGACCCTGGTGCCCTATACTAAAGGTAAACTAGGCTGATCCTAGACAAGGCGACCCTGGTGCCCTATACTAAAGGTAAACTAGGTTGATCCTAGACAAGGCGACCCTGGTGCCCTATACTAAAGGTAAACTAGGCTGATCCTAGACAAGGCGACCCTGGTGCCCTATACTAAAGGTAAACTAGGCTGATCCTAGACAAGGCGACCCTGGTGCCCTATACTAAAGGTAAACTAGGCTGATCCTAGACAAGGCAACCCTGGTGCCCTATACTAAAGGTAAACTAGGCTGATCCTAGACAAGGCGACCCTGGTGCTCTATACTAAAGGTAAACTAGGCTCATCCTGGACCCTGGTGCCCTATACTAAAGGTAAACTAGGCTGATCCTAGACATGGCAACCCTGGTGCCCTATACTAAAGGTAAACTAGGCTGATCCTAGACAAGGCGACCCTGGTGCTCTATACTAAAGGTAAACTAGGCTGATCCTAGACAAGGCGACCCTGGTGCCCTATACTAAAGGTAAACTAGGCTCATCCTGGACCCTGGTGCTCTATACTAAAGGTAAACTAGTCTGATCCTAGACAAGGCGACCCTGGTGCCCTATACTAAAGGTAAACTAGGCTGATCCTAGACAAGGCAACCCTGGTGCCCTATACTAAAGGTAAACTAGGCTCATCCTGGACCCTGGTGCTCTATACTAAAGGTAAACTAGTCTGATCCTAGACAAGGCGACCCTGGTGCCCTTACTAAAGGTAAACTAGGCTGATCCTAGACAAGGCGACCCTGGTGCCCTATACTAAAGGTAAACTAGGCTGATCCTAGACAAGGCGACCCTGGTGCCCTATACTAAAGGTAAACTAGGCTGATCCTGGACCCTGGTGCTCTATACTAAAGGTAAACTAGGCTGATCCTAGACAAGGCGACCCTGGTGCTCTATACTAAAGGTAAACTAGGCTGATCCTAGACAAGGCAACCCTGGTGCCCTATACTAAAGGTAAACTAGGCTCATCCTGGACCCTGGTGCTCTATACTAAAGGTAAACTAGTCTGATCCTAGACAAGGCGACCCTGGTGCCCTATACTAAAGGTAAACTAGGCTGATCCTAGACAAGGCAACCCTGGTGCCCTATACTAAAGGTAAACTAGGCTCATCCTGGACCCTGGTGCTCTATACTAAAGGTAAACTAGTCTGATCCTAGACAAGGCGACCCTGGTGCCCTATACTAAAGGTAAACTAGGCTGATCCTAGACAAGGCGACCCTGGTGCCCTATACTAAAGGTAAACTAGGCTGATCCTAGACAAGGCGACCCTGGTGCCCTATACTAAAGGTAAACTAGGCTGATCCTAGACAAGGCGACCCTGGTGCCCTATACTAAAGGTAAACTAGGCTGATCCTAGACAAGGCGGACCCTGGTGCCCTATACTAAAGGTAAACTAGGCTCATCCTGGACCCTGGTGCTCTATACTAAAGGTAAACTAGTCTGATCCTAGACAAGGCGACCCTGGTGCCCTATACTAAAGGTAAACTAGGCTGATCCTAGACAAGGCGACCCTGGTGCCCTATACTAAAGGTAAACTAGGCTGATCCTAGACAAGGCGACCCTGGTGCTCTATACTAAAGGTAAACTAGGCTGATCCTAGATAAGGCAACCCTGGTGCCCTATAATAAAGGTAAACTAGGCTCATCCTGGACCCTGGTGCTCTATACTAAAGGTAAACTAGGCTGATCCTAGATAAGGCAACCCTGGTGCCCTATAATAAAGGTAAACTAGGCTCATCCTGGACCCTGGTGCTCTATACTAAAGGTAAACTAGGCTGATCCTAGACATGGCAACCCTGGTGCCCTATACTAAAGGTAAACTAGGCTTAACTTAGACATGGCGACCCTGGTGCCCTATACTAAAGGTACACTAGTCTGATCCTAGACAAGGCGAGCCTGGTGTCCTATACTAAAGGTAAACTAGGCTGATCCTGGACAAAGCGACTCTGGTGCTCTATACTAAAGGTAAACTAGGCTGATCCTGGACAAAGCGACTCTGGTGCCTTATACTAAAGGTAAACTAGGCTGATCCTAGACAAGGCGACCCTGGTGCCCTATACTAAAGGTAAACTAGGCTGATCCTAGACAAGGCGACCCTGGTGCTCTATACTAAAGGTAAACTAGGCTGATCCTAGGCAAGGCGACCCTGGTGCCCTATACTAAAGGTAAACTAGGCTGATCCTAGACAAGACGACCCTGGTGCCCTATACTAAAGGTAAACTAGGCTGATCCTAGACAAGACGACCCTGGTGCCCTATACTAAAGGTAAACTAGGCTGATCCTAGACAAGGCGACCCTGGTGCCCTATACTAAAGGTAAACTAGGCTGATCCTAGACAAGACGACCCTGGTGCCCTATACTAAAGGTAAACTAGGCTGATCCTAGACAAGACGACCCTGGTGCCCTATACTAAAGGTAAACTAGGCTGATCCTAGACATTGCGACCCTGGTGCCCTATACTAAGGGTCAACCCTACGTGCGAGGCGACTAACAGGAACAAAACCCATAGCCAGCCGAGCTATCTGGTCTATTTCTAAAGGTTCAAAATAAAACCTTCGTGAAACACAAATATAATACATATTGTGTACGGCTGGCATTTCCGGCCCTGCCCAAGCTGGGTGAGGTTAATGTGGGTAGCTGGTAAGGCTCCCAGCGAATGAAGGGTAAAACCCCCGTCCTAATCCAGGACGTTAAATCAAATAGAATCGTTGGCGTTAGGAAGGGCATCCAGACGTAAAAATGTGCCAAAACCAACCAACCTCAACGATTAGGCAGAACAAAGTCGACCCTGCTTAAGCGGGATAAGACAGAGTAAAAGAAGAAGAGAAAAGAGGAGAATTTCCGGTCCATTGAGATCTCTTATATCCAAATTCGACTGTACATAGTTATATACTATTAATAATAATGTTGTATTTATAGGCTACATTATAGGCACATAATAATAAATAGGTCCTAATTTTCATATTTGTTCAATCCTTTATTGTATATCATTTATCATAAGTTAGAACTTGGAACCCATACTGTCTATATTTCTACGTGTCTACTTGTATGCTGTCTATGTATTATTTAATAAATAAAGATGCCAACGTTTTTTTATATTGTAACATTAGTAGATAGAATTTATTTAAAAACGTTCAATTGAAATATTTCTCACAGTCACTATTCTCTTTTCCAATGATCAATGCCATCTTCATATCCCAAAAACGACTCTCCACTCCTCCATAAAGATGCCAAATATTTACAAATTACAAAATTTGATTTCAGTGGAGGACCTGGCGACGGTGTGGTGCGAGTGGGCGGAGCTAGAGCTGAGGGCAGGCCAGGAGGAGGCGGGACTTAAGCTCATGGCGCGCGCCACGGCCACGCCCTCGCGTCCCGTGGCCTATCACGACGAGGCGGAGACAGTGCAGGCGCGCGTCTACAAGAGCATCAAGCTCTGGTCCCTGTACGCAGATCTGGAGGAGTCGTTTGGGACTTTCAAAGTGAGCGCTCCGGTGTAGCCATGTTACGAAATACAAAAAAAAATATATTACAAAGAAAGATAATGTGTGTTTTGTTTTAAAAAATTGAAATCGAAGCAAAAAAATATTTATTTATTTTTTCAAAAACGAGCACAATACTTCCGATTTTTAATATTAGAAATTTCTCGGGAGTAAGAATATCATATTTGTGTTAATCTAGACGACGCGACGCGGACGTACAATGTGAAAGTATTAGTGCCAAAACGAAGCAACACCACCAACCATGAGGAAGAAATTGACAAATGCTGATCCTAAGGGCCATATTAGAAAACAGGATTAAAGTTAAGCTAAGCCAGACACACCCTTAAGATAATGTTTGTGTTTTTTTATATTATATTTGTGTTAATGTTGACGACGCGACGCGGACGTAAAATGTGAAAGTATTAGTGTCAAAACGAAGCACACCAAATATGAGGAAGAAATTGACAAATGTTGACCCTAAAGGCCATATTAGAAAACAGGATTCAAGGTAAACTAAGCCAGACACGCCCTCAAGTTGGAGTTTCAACCAATCACAGCGCACTAGAGCACGAGTTGAGCAACAGTCTGGTTTATCTTAACTTTAATCCTGTTTCATAATTTGACCCCAAGTAGGTTTAGAAAAAGGCAAAGTGAAAGAACATACTTTTGCTAATCACAATTATTACTAAAACTCTCCTCACTTTATCAAACTTTCGTCTCGCTGGGGGACGTTAAACAGATACAGTAGCAGGTACCAGCTTTATCAGGGAAAAAGACAATAACACAAATCTTTGGCGCCCTTAACAGAGTTAGCCTTAATAAGGGCATCCAGCAGTAAAACTTGGAATTGCCATGAACATTAATATATTACAAAATAATATCGAGTTTGGAATTAGGATTGCCATAAGAAACCAACCTCAAACATGAAACTCTTAGTGGGGGATATAGACCACTAAAACACTTGAGATCAATAAAGAAGAAGGAAAGAGAGGTAAATGTACCTATAATAAATCTCTAAATGAAACCACAAACATGATCTATAGTTTATAAGTAAATAAAACAAAAAAAAAAAATATAGATTGTAGACTTTTTACAAACTCAGCTGTAGACTTCTACAAACTCAAAAATCTCTAAAATGTAATATTTTAAAAATATAAAAATGTTTATGAAAAAAATTAATAATAATAATAATAAAATGTTTCTCCCTGGTTCCAGTCTTGCAAGAGTGTATATGATCGCATCATAGACCTGAAGATAGCCACACCCCAGATTATCATCAACTACGGTCTCTTTCTAGAGGAAAACAACTACTTTGAAGAAGCCTTCAAGGTATTTATTTTGTAACCTACTTCCGAAGTTACTTCAGGGATGAATAGATATGATTTTAACAACCTCTTCTTCATTTTTCAATACTACTTTTCCGAAATTTGGTGGCAGCGCTTATATACTTTTACAATAAAAAAAGAGTTTTGAGCTAAATACATATTTTAGATTTTTTTTAGACAACTGAAGAACGCCGGTGGGAAATCATTTCCTTTAAAGATTCTAAGTATTCTGTGAAAGTTTCATAAAAATCCGTCAAGAAACAGCTGTTCGACAAGATCACGATGGACTCAATGAACTAGCTGTCCTACATTTCCGATTTCCCTTTTTGTCACTTCACAAAAAATTTAATGTGAGAACTTCAAATTTGAATGATTAGTTTCTCGTACCTATACATTTTTTTATCTGCTGGCTAAAGTTAACTAAGGTTTATGAAGTTCGCTAAAGAATTTTGCTGAAATGAAAGACAAGTATTACAAACATTAAGTAACGAGAATATTTTTTTTTCTCTCATAGAATCAAGAATATTTATTTATTTAAACAAGTTGACTACTCGATTTTCACACTGTTTGATCTTCTATGTATACATGAGGTTCACGCTCCGTCGTCTAATCTCGACACAGCTTTAGTTTAAGGGCTATCTTGTGCGGGATAGGGGAGTCCTAGCATCTCCTCCCCCCGAGAACATTCTTGTTCGTGTTGTTGATCTTGGCGGAAGCTCTCTGGCAACAGTCATCGAACTGGACATCCTCGCAGTCATCATCATTTTGATGGGCATACTTGAGACTCTCGCATTTGATCTTCATTTTCTCTTTCAACCTCTTGAGCTTTTCCTTCTCCTTCTGCTTCCTATCCTTCTCCTTCGCCTTTTCACACTTGTCTCGCTCTTTCTTACACGCCTTCTCTTGCTTCGCCTTCTTCTTCTCGTAATCCTTGATCTTCTTCCTTCTCTCCTTTTCCTTCTTCTGCCTCTCCTTCTCTTTCTTCTTGTACTCCTTCTTTATTTCTCTGGCTTTCTTCTTGCATTCCTTCACCAACTGCTTTCTCTTCTTTTTGGCTTCTTTATTCTTCTGTTTTCGTAGTTTCGACTCCTCCTTGGGATTTCTCGGAGGTCCTTGTATCTGCGTAGGGCAGAACTCTACGGAGTCTTCCTCGTCGCACATATCGTCCTGGGCATTCTCAGAGTCATAGCAGCTCATGTGACTCATTCTGGTTCCGGTGTCTGGGGTACTTCCAATTTATAGGCGTTTATTACATTAGATTTAGATAATAAAACATGAGCAGCATGGATGCTAACTCCTTTTTAGGTGTGGTGTGTGAAACTGGAATTTAGGTGCTGACTGGGAAATTCTAGATTTAGGATGTGAATAGTGAAAACTTTGTGTGAGAAAACTTTGGTTTGGCTTTATGAGAGACACAGACTGACGAAAATACCATGTTTCTGTAGCGGCCAAAAATACCAACCAGTATAGATTTCGGGTTGACACGTTTCACAATGTGGTCAGTTCACTACTTTCATTTATATTCCCGGCTTTGGTGTCTTCTGAACAGTCCTATTAGATTTATCAAATATTCAATAGGCATGTTGAATACACCCGTTCTCGTTATGTCACTGAAGTTGAGCAACGTCGAGCGAGGTTAGGACTTGGATGGGAGACCATTCAAATTCGAAACCTCCTAATGTAGGCTATTTCCGGCCCCGTTGAGGCTGGAAGAGGTTAATGCGTATTGCTGGTTTGTGAGTTTCTAGCGTTGCGTTGGAGGGTAATGTGTCGAATGACTTGATCCTAGATAGTAAAGAGACACTTATAGCAAAAAAAAAGAAAAAAAAACTAATATACTTTACTTAAAAAAAAGTATATTAGTTAAAAAACTAATATAAAAAAAAAATATATACTTTACCATAGCCCAGCGGAGGCGTGGAGTAGCACACAGGCTTGCACGTACGGTGACCAGAGTTCGATACCCAGCAATGAGAAAAAATTAGTAGGTATTTGTATGTATAGCTCAGTGATTAAGCACTCGCTTGCCATACGGAAGGTCCCGGGTTCGAACACCCGCGCCGACGAAAATTTGTATTCAAAATTTGGTTACAGTTGTTTGTAAGGGATACCTTCCGGTGCGCTCGTGTTGACCCAGTACGTAAATGGGAATTATTGTGTCACTTCTCGCCCAACAGAGGGGAGGCATACTACGGGATGGGCAGGCTACAACACCGACCACAAGCGTCTACAGTAGCTCCTGTTTCATTGCTATGAAATAAAAAAGTCTGTGAAACACTCATCTTTTAAAAATAATAATAAAAATATAGCGACCAGTGGCGGCATTTAGGAGAAGAAATTTGGAATTTCGGAATGTTGTGCTACCTACTACAGTTGTGACATTATAACATAAGTGGAACCTCATGTGGTCCCCGTAGCTCAGTGGTCAAGGCGTCTGTCTGACAATCCAGAGGTCGTTGGTGCGAAACCCAGCCGGGACATGACAAGTTTTCGTTCCATTTGGGATTTTGACCACATAGTAATACGTCTTGGGATTATTTCTGGAATAATAATACTCATTAGTCTTAATCGGGTAGAATAAATAATAATAAGGTAATTTTATTATTATTATTAAAGCAAGTTATCATATTTGTGTTCATCACTTTCGTGATGTCACAACTACTTAAACTCAGGCTGCTAATAAATGTTTACTGACCTTGGGACTTGAACCACCGATTTCTATGTTACAAGTCCGCCGCCTTATCGATCAAACCACTGCGGTTGGTAAAAATAATCGGTTTTAAAGTCGGTATAAATAATCGGTTATAAAGTCGGTATAAATAATTGGTTATAAAGTCGGTGTACATAATCGGTTATAAAGTAGGTATAAATAATCGGTTATAAAGTCGGTATAAATAATCGTTTATAAAGTCGGTGTACATAATCGGTTATAAAGTCGGTATAAATAACCGGTTATAAAGTCGGTATAAATAATCGGTTATAAATTCGACCATGGAATGAGAAAGGGGCGTAAGTAACAAAAAATGGATTTTCATTTTATTCCATACAACAACTTGTTCAAGTGGGTTCTTTGGTTCAAATACCAGCGAAAGAACTTTTTTTTCGAATCAGATAGAGTATGGAAGGAGTCAAAATACAGCAAAATTATAAAAGGCAGGAACAAAAAGAAATTGTTTTTTTCTTTCTTTTTGCTCTCCTGAAAAATTTGAAAATATCACTTACGCCCCTTTCTCATTTTATGGTCGAATTATTTCATTCCATTTGTACACAATTTCTGCGCAGGCGTACGAGAAGGGCATCGCGCTGTTCAAGTGGCCCTACATCTTCGACATCTGGAACACCTACCTGACCAAGTTCCTGGCCCGCTACGGGGGCGGCAAGCTGGAGAGGGCCCGCGACCTCTTCGAGCAGTGCCTGGAGGCCTGTCCGCCGCGCTACGCCAAGACGCTGTACCTGCTGTACGCGAGGCTTGAAGAGGAACACGGGCTGGCCAGGCATGCCATGGCGGTGTACGAGAGAGCCACTAGTGCTGTGCTACCCGAGGAGATGTTTGAGGTGAGTGAGTGAGTGACTCAGTGAGTGACTCAATGAGTGACTCAGTGAGTGACTCAATGAGTGACTCAGTGAGTGACTCAATAAGTGGATGACTCAGTACCTGTTGTACGCGAGGCTTGAAGAGGAACATGTGCTGGCCAGGCATGCCATGGCGGTGTACGAGAGAGCCACTAGTGCTGTGCTACCGGAGGAGATGTTTGAGGTGAGTGAGTGACTCAGTGAGTGAGTGACTCAGTGAGTGACTCAGTACCTGCTGTACGCGAGGCTTGAAGAGGAACACGGGCTGGCCAGGCATGCCATGGCGGTGTACGAGAGAGCCACTAGTGCTGTGCTACCCGAGGAGATGTTTGAGGTGAGTGAGTGAGTGACTCAGTGAGTGACTCAATGAGTGGATGACTCAGTACCTGCTGTACGCGAGGCTTGAAGAGGAACACGGGCTGGCCAGGCATGCCATGGCGGTGTACGAGAGAGCCACTAGTGCTGTGCTACCCGAGGAGATGTTTGAGGTGAGTGAGTGACTCAGTAATTGAGTGACGCAATGAGTGGATGACTCAGTACCTGCTGTACGCAAGGCTTGAAGAGGAACACGGGCTGGAAAGGCATGCCATGGCGGTGTACGAGAGAGCCACTAGTGCTGTGCTACCCGAGGAGATGTTTGAGGTGAGTGAGTGACTCAGTAAGTGAGTGACGCAATGAGTGGATGACTCAGTACCTGCTGTACGCGAGGCTTGAAGAGGAACACGGGCTGGCCAGGCATGCCATGGCGGTGTACGAGAGAGCCACTAGTGCTGTGCTACCCGAGGAGATGTTTGAGGTGAGTGAGTGAGTGACTCAGTGAGTGGATGACTCAGTACCTGCTGTACGCGAGGCTTGAAGAGGAACATGGGCTGGCCAGGCATGCCATGGCGGTGTACGAGAAAGCCATTAGTGCTGTGCTACCCGAGGAGATGTTTGAGGTGAGTGAGTGAGTGACTCAGTGAGTGACTCAGTGAGTGACTCAATGAGTGGATGACTCAGTACCTGTTGTACGCGAGGCTTGAAGAGGAACATGGGCTGGCCAGGCATGCCATGGCGGTGTACGAGAGAGCCACTAGTGCTGTGCTACCCGAGGAGATGTTTGAGGTGAGTGAGTGAGTGACTCAGTGAGTGGATGACTCAGTACCTGCTGTACGCGAGGCTTGAAGAGGAACATGGGCTGGCCAGGCATGCCATGGCGGTGTACGAGAAAGCCATTAGTGCTGTGCTACCCGAGGAGATGTTTGAGGTGAGTGAGTGAGTGACTCAGTGAGTGACTCAGTGAGTGACTCAATGAGTGGATGACTCAGTACCTGTTGTACGCGAGGCTTGAAGAGGAACATGGGCTGGCCAGGCATGCCATGGCGGTGTACGAGAGAGCCACTAGTGCTGTGCTACCCGAGGAGATGTTTGAGGTGAGTGAGTGAGTGACTCAGTGAGTGGATGACTCAGTACCTGCTGTACGCGAGGCTTGAAGAGGAACACGGGCTGGCCAGGCATGCCATGGCGGTGTACGAGAGAGCCACTAGTGCTGTGCTACCCGAGGAGATGTTTGAGGTGAGTGAGTGACTCAGTGAGTGAGTGGGTTATCGGGTGGATGGATATGTTACAGTCATAAAGATCTCTTTGTTTAGAAGCTTTTCAATAGCTTCTGGTTAGTCGCCTTTTACGACAGGCCGAACACTCCTTGGTCTTATTCTTAGCCGAGAATCACACGGAAAATGTTTTTATGTAAAATCCATTATAATACATGTGTTGGCTTTACAAAGTTTTAGCCAAAACCCACATATATTTTACAATTAATTATTGTTGGATATGGGTAACATTCATGTTTCATATTTTTTTTCAAAGACTTGTAACAATGCAATAGTAACATCTATGTTGAAATCAGCAAGCAAAAATTGGATTTTCTTATTTAAAACAACCAGCCAAAATCGAAGCTTCACGACAAAGATAGTAAAAATCCAAAAATGTGCATTGATTCTACAATTCCACATTTAAATTATATTTTACCTTGTTTTCTTTTTAAGTTTGTTACACATATGTACTTGTACATGTACGTTCTTTCTATTTTACAGTGTTTCCCACAGATATTCAACATTTACACAAATCTACATTGTTTTCCCACAGATGTTTAACATTTACACAAATCCACGTTGTTTTCCCACAGATGTTCAACATTTACACAAATCTACATTGTTTTCCCACAGATGTTCAACATTTACACAAATCCACGTTGTTTTCCCACAGATGTTCAACATTTACACAAATCTACATTGTTTTCCCACAGATGTTCAACATTTACACAAATCTACATTGTTTTCCCACAGATGTTCAACATTTACACAAATCTACATTGTTTTCCCACAGATGTTCAACATTTACACAAATCTACATTGTTTTCCCACAGATGTTCAACATTTACATCAAGAAGGCTGCCGAGATCTACGGTATTCCCAAGACGCGCCAGATCTATGAGAAAGCCATCGAGATTCTGCCTGAGGGCCCTACACGGGAGATGTGCCTGCGCTTTGCAGAGATGGAGACCAAGCTAGGTGAGGTTACAGACTTTCACTGAACGAGATTTTTGAACAGAACATGTTGAAAGTGTCTATAGACAATCATCCTTAAGACAAATGTCTGGCTGGGAAGCTTTAAACAGGAATCAAACAAGCAAGGTTTCTAGCTGGCAGATTTCTAGAAGTTAAAAAAAAACTAAATAAAGAAAAAGGGTCCGCTAGGTATCTCAGTTTTGGACATTCCAGGACATCTAGTTTAGTCTATTGGGACTTGTCGGCTGTTATCTAGTGAACAAAATTTAAAACCCTTTCTTCATTTCTGTTCCTCTATGCCGCGCTTGCACTTTAAATAAACATGGGCTATGCCTGTTAATTTGTTAATATAAAAAAAAAAATCAAAATAAAATATTTCTTACAGTTTAAATAGAACGTTATCTGTAATAGAAGGAAGAGAATGCCGTAGACATTAGCACTACCCTTGATAAAGTTTTTTTTTTTTGCAATTTCAATTTGTAAATATTCTATGTATATTGTATATATTCTTACTGTAATTAAAAAAACTGTGGGGGTACGAGGAAAATGCGAACTGTGGATGTGGCAGTGAGCAGACACATGACCATTTGTTGATCTGTAACGAACTGGACCAACCATGCACACAGAACGATCTTTTGATGGCTAACGAGAGAGCACTCCAAGTCGCTAACCATTGGAGGAGAAAAATTTGATGATAGGAAGAGGACACGGAAAGTAAAGTAAGTACTGTAATTAAAACTCGATTGAATTTATATAATATAACAAGTAATTGTAAACAATGTTGTAAACTCTTCTCGCTGTTCCCAGGTGAGATCGACCGAGCCCGCGGTATCTACGCCCACTGCGCGCAGGTGTGTGACCCACGCGTGTGTCGGGAGTTCTGGTCCGCGTGGAAGAGCTTCGAGATCAAGCATGGGAATGAGGACACCATGCGGGAGATGTTGCGGATCCAGCGCAGTGTACAGGCGGGCTACAACACTCAGGTGTGTATGGTTGTATAGTTATTTATTTATTTATTTACACTTTATTAATAGGACATATTACAACAAAAATAATTACAAATTAAAATGCAATATAATAGAAGAAAAAAATAAAGAAAAAATAAATAAATATATACATAATATGTGTCCTAACTAAAGGGCGGGGTTATTGCCTTTGGCGGGCTACAACACTCAGGTGTGTATAGTTGAAGCTGGATATAGGAGAACTGGATATATGTATGAGAAATCTGGTTATTAGAGGAAAAATTGCAGCTCAAAATTTCCTCTCTCGAATGGAAAATAACCTCTTTTTGAGAGAAACCTGGACACAAGAGAAAAAACATTACAGGTTAAATTTAACTCTCTACATATAAAGGAAAATAACCTCCTTATAATAGAAACCGGGATATATATGAGAAAAAATCGGTCCCTCGAGTTCTCTTATAACCAGGGTCGACTGTATACGTTTTGTTTTTGCTTTTCTTTTAACTACCATTATTACTGCTATTGTTATATTATCTTCCACTATTAGTTCCTATCTTGTTTTCTATAATCCTTAATTTCTAATTGTTACTTTATTTACATTGTATTTATACTCAAATAAATAAAGAGTTGCTTTGTTAAACTGTTGGCATAATGGGACTACCTGTCTTGCGCTGACAGTCTAAATAAAGCACTACTTATACTTATACGTATATAAAAAAAAAACAAGTAATTGTGGCCGAGTCGAGTGGTGCACTAGACTTGCACGCATGGTGACCTGGGTTCTATCCCCAGCAGGGTAGAACTGGGAAATTGGTTGGATAGGGAAAATTCTTTTGTCTAAATTTTTAAATCTAAAATAGTTGTGTAACTAGTATAATGATTCTATCAATGAGTATATCAGTATAAGCAGAAAAGTGATAAGTTGTACTAGATGTACATGAATATCAGAACATACCTGGACAGCTGTTTCGAGCTTATTTGCTCTCATCAGCAGGTAATAGTTCTGAATATCCATGCTATCAACTAACCTCTCTATTAGTCTGTCCCGGTAGCTCAGTGGTAAAGGCGGCACTCTATGAATCCAGAGATTCTAGAGGTCACGGGTTCGAAACCCAGCCGGAACAAGACAAGTTATCCTCCCATTTGGGATTTTTACCACATAATAATACGTCTTGGGCTTACTGCTAGAGTTAATAGTCCTAATCGGGCAGTATAAATAAGGCGATATTATTATTTTAAGTTCCTTTACTCCTAAAGCACCAACAATTTGCATTTTGATCACCACTTGACTGTCTTGCCTCTACTCTCAGGTGAACATGATGTCAGTCCAGATGCTGCCAGGAAGTAGCAGCTCAGGAGGGGAGCCCCCCGCCAGCACTCCTCAGGATAACATGCAGCTGCTCGAAGCCAAGGCAGCCGAGATGTCATTCGGTGAGTCATTGGGAGTAGACCAGTAGTCTTAACTCTGAACAGGAGTAGACCAGTAGTCTTAAGTCTAAACAGGAATAGAACAGTAGTATTAACTGTACACTTGCAGTAGACCAGTAGTCTTAACTCTAAACAGGAATGTTGTTGTTGTTGTTGTTGCAGCCAGCTTGGCTATAGCTGGAGGGGTGAGTGATGGTCTCCAGCCAACTTTATTTCAAAGTTGGCTCGTCCTGAACCACATATTTCTATGTGCGATCAACCATCATGAGGACTTGGACTTTTCTTTATAAGCCATTAAACCCTTAGGAAACTTCTCCCTGTTTAACGTCCCCCAGCCAGACTAAACAGGGAGTGGACCAGTAGTATTAACTCTGAACAGGGAGTAGACCAGTAGTCTTAACTCTAAACAGGGAGTAGACCAGTAGTCTTAACTCTAAACAGGGAGTAGACCAGTAGTATTATCTCTGAACAGGGAGTAGACCAGTAGTCTTAACTCTAAACAGGGAGTGGACCAGTAGTATTAACTCTGAACAGGGAGTAGACCAGTAGTCTTAACTCTAAACAAGGTGTAGACCAGTAGTCTTCTCTAAACAGGGAGTGGACCAGTAGTATTAACTCTGAACAGGGAGTAGACCAGTAGTCTTAACTCTAAACAGGGAGTAGACCAGTAGTCTTAACTCTAAACAGGGAGTAGACCAGTAGTATTATCTCTGAAACAGGGAGTAGACCAGTAGTCTTAACTCTAAACAGGGAGTGGACCAGTAGTATTAATCATCTGAACAGGGAGTAGACCAGTAGTCTTAACTCTAAACAAGGTGTAGACCAGTAGTCTTCTCTAAACAGGGAGTGGACCAGTAGTATTAACTCTGAACAGGGATAGACCAGTAGTCTTAACTCTAAACAGGGAGTAGACCAGTAGTCTTAACTCTAAACAGGAATAGACCAGTAGTCTTAACTCTAAACAGGAATAAAACAGCCTCAGGCAATAATCACGCCCTTTGTCAATATTATTCTTGTCAATAAAGAGTTATTATTATAACAGTAGACTTAACTCTAAACAGGGAGTGGACCAGTAGTCTTAACTCTAAACAGGGAGTGCACCAGTAGTCTTAACTCTAAACAGGGAGTGGAGCAGTAGTCTTAACTCTAAACAGGGAGTGGACCAGTAGTCTTAACTCTAAACAGGGAGTGCACCAGTAGTCTTAACTCTAAACAGGGAGTAAATTCTAATTCTCGTGACGCTGGCTTTTCCCGGCCCCACTCAGGCTGGGTGAGGTCAATGTGAGTAGCAGGTTTGTGAGTTTTCCTGCGAATGGAGGGTAAAACCCCCGTCGTGATATGACCATGGCAGTTGAAAGCGACGTTAAACCCCACTTAAAAAAAAAAAAAAAAAAAAAAAAAAAACAGGGTAGAACCAGTATTCTTAACTCTAAACAGAGAGTAGACCAGTAGTCTTAACTCAAAACAGAGAGTAGACCAGTAGTCTTAACTCTAAACAGGAATAGAACAGTAGTCTTGACTCTAAACAGGGAGTGGACCAGTAGTCTTAACTCTAAACAGGGAGTAGACCAGTATTCTTAACTCTAAACAGAGAGTAGACCAGTAGTCTTAACTCTAAACATTGAGTGGACCAGTAGTCCTAACTCTGAACAGGAGTAGACCAGTATTCTTAACTCTAAACAGGGAGTAGACCAGTAGTCTTAACTCTAAACAGGAGTAGACCAGTGGTCTTAACTCTAAACAGGAATAGTCCAATAGTAAAGGCGGCACTCTGTGAATCCAGAGATTCCAGAGGTCGTGGTTTCGAAACCCAGCCGGGACATGACAAGTTATCCTCCCATTTGGAATTTTTACCACATAATAATATGTCTTGGGCTTACTGCTGGAATAATGGGACTTTAATTGTCCTAATCGGGCAGTATAAATAAGGTGATATTATTATTATTAACTGTAAACATGAGTAGACCAGTAGTCTTAACTCTAAACAGGAGTAGACCAGTAGTCTTAACTCTAAACAGGAATAGTCCAGTAGTATTAACTCTAAACAGGAGTATACCAGTGGTCTTAACTCTAAACAGGAATAGACCAGTAGTCTTAACTCTAAACAGGGAGTGGACCAGTAGTCTAAACTCTAAACAGGAATAGACCAGTAGTCTTAACTCTAAACAGGAATAGAACAGTAGTATTAACTGTAAACAGGGAGTGGACCAGTAGTCTTAACTCTAAACAGGGAGTGGAGCAGTGGTCTTAACTCTAAACATAAATAGAACAGTAGTATTAACTGTACACTTGAAGTAGACCAGTATTCTTAACTCTAAACAGGAATAGACCAGTAGTCTTAACTCTAAACAGGAGTGGACCAGTAGTCTAAACTCTAAACAGGGAATAGACCAGTAGTCTTAACTCTAAACAGGAATAGAACAGTAGTATTAACTCTAAACAGGGAGTGGACCAGTAGTCTTAACTCTAAACAGGGAGTGGAGCAGTGGTCTTAACTCTAAACATAAATAGAACAGTAGTATTAACTGTACACTTGAAGTAGACCAGTATACTTAACTCTAAACAGGGAGTGTACCAGTAGTCTAAACTCTAAACAGGGAATAGACCAGTAGTCTTAACTCTAAACAGGAATAGAACAGTAGTATTAACTGTAAACAGGGAGTGGACCAGTAGTCTTAACTCTAAACAGGGAGTGGAGCAGTGGTCTTAACTCTAAACATAAATAGAACAGTAGTATTAACTGTAAACAGGGAGTGGACCAGTAGTCTTAACTCTAAACAGGGAGTGGAGCAGTGGTCTTAACTCTAAACATAAATAGAACAGTAGTATTAACTGTACACTTGAAGTAGACCAGTATTCTTAACTCTAAACAGGGAGTGGACCAGTAGTCTTAACTCTAAACAGGGAGTGGAGCAGTGGTCTTAACTCTAAACATAAATAGACCAGTAGTATTAACTGTACACTTGAAGTAGACCAGTATTCTTAACTCTAAACAGGGAGTGGACCAGTAGTCTAAACTCTAAACAGGGAATAGACCAGTAGTCTTAACTCTAAACAGGAATAGAACAGTAGTATTAACTGTAAACAGGGAGTGGACCAGTAGTCTTAACTCTAAACAGGGAGTGGAGCAGTGGTCTTAACTCTAAACATAAATAGAACAGTAGTATTAACTGTACACTTGAAGTAGACCAGTATTCTTAACTCTAAACAGGGAGTGGACCAGTAGTCTTAACTCTAAACAGGAATAGACCAGTAGTATAAACTGTACACTTGGAGTAGACCTGTAGTCTTAACTCTAAACAGGGAGTAGACCAGTAGCCTAAAGGGGGACTATAAAGATAAAGTAGATTAGGTAAATATTATTGCAACTATATAATGTAATTATGATCATGCTTTTTTAATGAGTAAAATGCTGCAGTTTTTGAAAAAAGTCCTGTAGTCTAGCTGGGAAACTAAGAGGAAGTAGATCAGTTCTATGCACAGTTTCCTTCGGTGATTATTTTTTGTGAAAATGAGATTATATGAACATCCCTTTATACTTTTCCACAACATGCTTTCATTGATCGAAATCAAAATTTGCACACATAATATCATTGAAACCTAGTTATCCAGAATGTTGTCCGAGGCCTCTGGCCTACCTGAGGTCATAAAAAAGGGCCGAAAGTGTGAAGTACACTTGATGTTTATACTTATAACGGCCATGCCTCGGTCTAACAAGGCGGGGTTCCTTTCCCATACCCAAGAGGTTACAAGCTAGTAGGTACAATTATTATTTATTTAGTCACCGTGACAGAGTGAGTTAGCGCGCTAGAGATTGTAAGCATGGTCACCTGGGTTCGATTCACAGCGGGGCAGGAATTTTTCTGCTCTGTACTTGGATGTTCGGTGTCTACTCATACCTCGTGAGGAAAAATGAGTAGTTACTTGTATGAGCAAGGACAAGTGGCGGCATTACCAGAGTAAAAAGAAATTGATGTAATAAAATAAATCGAAATGTGAAGGAGGCTCTTAGTAATGCTTCGCTACCCACAAAAATTGTGAAGAGGCCTTGTGCTTCACCACAAATAAAATCATACATACATACATACATAATTATTATTTATTTACTGTTTAACCGTTTTACTGTCTTTACTCATAACGATTAACGAGCGCACAACTAGCTCAGTGCTCAGGTACTCGCTTGCCATGCGGAAGGTCTCCAATTCGAACCTTGGAGAGCACAAAAAAGTTGTAGTTACACACTCAATTTTTTTTTTCATCCTCCCATTTGACAATTGACAAGTTATCCTCCCATTTGGAATTTTTACCACATAATAATGTATCTTGAGCTTACTGCTGGAATAATGGGACTTTAATTGTCCTCTTCGGGCAGTATAAATAAGGCGATATCATTATTATTATTATCCCTTTCTTTTTTCCAGCTCCTCCACCCAAGGGCGGCAACATTCTCTTCGTGAAGGGCGAGGTGCAGGGGGGTGACAGAGATGTGGCGCCCCTGGCATCGCACGAGGTCAACCCGGACGAGATTGACATCGATGACAGCGATGATGAGGAGGAGGGGGAGGGGGAGAGTGAGGGTGATAATGACGAGGGTAAGTTGAATTTATTAAACATATTGGATCAAGTTTTATTGACATTTTCATGTCTTTGCTCTGGCACATAACCAAAATTATGTGACGAAATTATGTAACGAAATTATGTAACGATATTATGTAACGATATTATGTAACGAAATATTGAATTGTAAAGGGAGAGAAGAGGGAAAGTGTGTGTCATGCGCACAATACGAAATTTGGTCAGTTGGGTTTTGGACCTTGAATAGTAAAGATGAAAATGCCCCAATGGTTGCAGACTCGTATGCAAGCGTTTTTTTTTGTTCATATTTTGTAAGATTTTTTCTGTTTTCATAATGTTTTATTTTCATGACATTTGTATCATTGTCTTTTCTTCTTTTCTGTTATGTACAAAATATTTACATAGAATATATACAATACATAGAAAATGAGATAAATAGAACAAAACTTGATCAAGGGCGGTGCTATTGCCAACGGCATTCTCTTTCTTTACTTTCTTTCTTTAAAGTAAGTAAATTAAATTCTTTGGTAAAAGAATTTACTTTCTTTACTGTAACATGTTATGTTACTATCGGAGTTCTTCAAAATATGTCTTTTGATTTTGTAATATGTCATTAAAAATGTGTTGTTTATGTCAGTTTACCCACTAAATACGTGGCTATAGAAAGATCATGTTTGGGTTATTTGGGGAGGAAACCAAACCAAACCTAACCATTTTTTTTAGCTTCTAGCCTGCATGACTCATGAGTAGGTATTTTTACCGGAACAATAATGAATTTGGCATTATTGTACTTTTTTTAACCATTGTTTTTTTGGGGGGGGTTTAACGTCGCTTTCAACTGCATGGTCATATCACGACGGTGGTGTACTCTATTCGCATGGAGGGTACTTCATTCCCAGCAGGAAACTCACAAACCTGCTACCCATTCATATTAACCTCACCCAGCCTGGGTTGTCCCAACCAGAAATCGAGCACAAGATCTTTGGAGAACGGAGAGTAGTCACAATGTTTATCTTTAAGTAATCTTTTAAACTCTTTTTTTGTTACGAATTAATTGCACAGCAACACTAAACTACCAATCAGGTGGTAGAAGCAGCCTTGCTTCTGGGAGTGTAAGGGGATTGCTACCGGTCAGCATGGCACTTGAAACCATGCACGAGTGTGAAAATGGAAAAGTTCTACTCAACTTTTTACTTCGCTTGCAAATACATGGTCAATATGGTCAATGGTCATATTACGACGAGATTTTTTTTACCCGCCATTCGATAGAAAATCACAAACTAACCAGCTAAAAAATCAACCTTTTCCAGCCTGAGTGGGGACGGGAGTAGCGCTAGCATCACGAGGTTTTAAATTTGAATGGTCACATATCCAAGTCCTCACTTCGCTGGATGTTGCTTAACTTGAGTGTTGGAACGAGAACTGGTGTAATCAACGCTGGCCATTGACGCTGGCTATCTCTCTAACCAAATAATGTTCTTTAATAGCTTTACTTATAAAACTTTGCCCTTATAAGATTTTCTATTATTATTATTATTTTAATAAGAACACAAATAACTAGCTCTTCATTTTTTATCTTTATCTTTAATCTTAAAAGTCAAATAAAAATGGGTTAGGATGATGGGTCTTCTGTATACAAAAAAAAGCAATGAAAAATAAAACAAATGATTTATTATTATTTATGCTCTCTTCTTTGTGTTTCAGAGATGCCGGTTGAACAGAAGAGTGTTCCCGCCGAAGTGTTTGGAAGTCTGGGGAAAGCGGGACAGGTGGAGAAGTGATCCCCTTTTTATTATTATGAACTGGTTGGGGTCCCACAAGAAGAGCCCCAATTCTTATACCGACCTCTATTAGATCTATTGTGACCAGTTTGACTTGCTCACACTCCTAGATGTCTAGTATGTGTGAGAAGATTATTTCTTGGTTTACTATGTCCAGATTCCTGTTCCCTGGACAAGCAGGGCTAGGTTCTTGACTTTAGTTCCCAAGTTTGGTACATTTTCAAGATTATTGTTGCCAAATATCCTGAATCTTTTCCTTACCAAGCTATGTACAACTGCCTCTTGGTCATAGGACCGAGGGTTCGAGCTCCGGATGAGCGGAAAAGTGTGCCTACCGAAGAACTGGGCAGTCTGGGGAAAGTAGGACCGGTGGAGAAATGATCTCACCAATCTATGTACAAATACTATCAAATCTGGATATAGTTAGTTATCATATTTTTGTGTTAATCACTTTCGTGATATCACAAATACTCCAACTCGCTTTACTAAATCTACGCTGAAACCGGGACTTGAACCACCGACCTCCAGGTTACAAGTCCGCTGCCTTATCGATCAAGCTACTGGAGTCGGTCAAACCTGGATATAAGAGAACTCAAGGGTCCGGAAATTTTATTTCTTATATCCAGGTTAATCTTATTAACCCTTTGACGCCGGAATTAATTTGGCTGGGGGAAAAAAATCGCAACCAACTTTTTTTTCATCCTGATGGTTTTCTAAGACTTTTGGCGTTGGTTTCAGCTTTCTAGCTTTTACCGGTAAAAAGTTATGAATCCGTGTCGAAAACGACACACCGGGCTTTAAAGGAACAAGAATATAGAAAAAACTGATTTTGTTAAAAAAGTATAAAATGACGATATTTTAGTGAGTTTAAAACGAGTATTTTAAGGAGAACGTTAGTGATGATGGGAATGGGAATGGGCGCTACAATAGGTGGGCTAAGTCTAGCACTAGCTGCAGTTGTGATAGGAATGGGAGCTAAAATAGGTGGGCTGGGTCTAGCACTAGCTGCAGTTCTGATAGGAATGGGAGCTACAATAGGAGGGCTGGGTCTGGCACTAGCTGCAGTTGTGATAAGAATGGGAGCTACAATTAGGAGGGCTGAGTCTAGCACTAGCTGCACTTGTGATAGGAAAGGGAGCTACAATATAGGAGGGCTGGGTCTAGCACTAGCTGCAGTTGTGATAGGAATGGGAGCTACAATAGGAGGGCTGGGTCTAGCACTAGCTGCACTTGTGATAGGAATGGGAGCTACAATAGGAGGGCTGGGTCTAGCATTAGCTGCGTAGTGGTATATTGTCACTTATTTTCTTAGTTTTGACTCAATAATCAATCTAAAATCAGAAGAAATCAGGAAAAAACAGTAAAATTATTTCTTTGGAAAAAACGTTCTTTTAATACCGGATGTGTCGTTTTCGACACGGCAGAAAATTGGACAAAAGCAGCTACCTACCAATTAATTATTACAATTTTCTTTAAAAATATATGTTAATAAGCATATTAGCTACCTCTATTAATTTTTTCAGTAAAATAATCGACCAGGAAACACAAGAAATAACTTATCAAAGTCGGTAAAACTCCATGCGATGATGCACTCTCGAAATCTCAGCAACAAATGAAAATTTAGAGATGTAAACAAAACAATTCAAAAATCGCGCTGGATGGATTTGAAGATAAGAAGTCAAGGAACTGTTTCACACTGAAACGATAATGATACTGTATTCTAGTGAATAATTATTGAATCTCAAAGTACCTGTGTCGAAAACAACACGCTCGGCGTCAAAGGGTTAAGAGTTAATTTGAGCTGGAAATTGTAGTCTTATATCAAGGTTTCTCTTATACCCGGGTTCGATTGTATACCTATAATACTATTTAGTGTGTGATATGCTCAGCTCTTATAAAGTAGTTATTTTCCCTTCTAAAGAAGTAAATTGCTCTTGTATCGAGGTTTCTCTTATGTCCAGTTTTCTTCTAATTATATGCAGGTTCGACTGTAATACCGTGCACTGGTAGTCGAGTGGTTAAGGCGCTAGTCTGGTAATCCAGGTAGCGTAGGGATCCGTGGGCTCAAATTCCACCCAATGCATGAATTTTTCGTCATTTACTTGAGAATATGACCTCGTAATAATAGCACTCTGAGTTTTAGATGATGGAAAAAAAAAACGCTTGCATACGAGTCTGCAACCATTGGGACATTTTCATCTTTACTATTCAAGGTCTAAAACTTAACTGACCAAATTTCGTATTGTGCGCATGACACATACTTTTTCTCTTCTCTCTTTTTATAATTTAATATTTCGTTATTGTGCGCATGACACATACTTTTTCTCTTCTCTCTTTTTATAATTTAATATTTCGTTACATAATTTCGTTACATAATTTCGTTACATAATTTCGTCACATAATTTAGTTACATAATTTCGTTACATAATTTTGGTTATGTGCCAGAGCAAAGACATGAAAATGTCAAAACCTGGATTTTGCTTTTTTTAAAAATAAATTTTATTTTTAGAAAAAATTCCGATCCCTTGAGTTCTTTTATATCCATGTTCGACTTTATTATATCACCTTCTTATGTAAGAGAAGAAAAAACCACTGTCTTTTGACCTAAGAGTTGTAGGTTCAAGTCCCGATGGAGCAGAAGAATGATTACTGCTACCTTCTCATGTCTTCCCGTCTTTCTGATCTCCGGATAAAGATTTGTCAACTTGAGAATCAATATTCTGACATTTCAATACAAAATAAATTACGTACATCTATGTTAGAACTCAACGAATTTTTGTTCCATTGTGTAATAAACATATTTTCTAATTATAAGTTATACATAATCTTGAGCTTTTTTCTTTCAACTTGCAGTGTATATGTATAGCAACGGAATAGCATTTTTTTTAGCAAGCGTCGATAGCACGTTGAATAATAATAATAATATCGCCTTATTTAAACTGCTCGATTAGGACTATTAAGTCCCATTATTCCAGCAGTAAGCCCGAGACTTATTATTATGTGGTAAAAATCGCAAATGGGAGGATAACTTGTCATGTCCCGGCTGGGTTTCGAACCCGCGACCTCTGGATTCACAGAGTGCCGCCTTTACCACTGAGCTACCGGGACAGAATAGACCAGATTGAATACTGTTAAGCAAATTCCTGCGAGATTAATAATTGGCTATGTGACCATTGAAATTCGTACCCTCGTGGTACTGGCCCCACTTAGGCTGGGCGAGGTTTATTTGAGTTACTGGTTTGTGAGTTTCCACCGAATGGAGGATATAACCCCTGTCATGATATGACCATGCAGTTGAAAGCGATGTAGAAAAACACTAGTAATGTTCTCCAACTTCTCCATAAAGAAGAAAGTACAGAGGCATAGCTGTCATCTACACCACTACATGCGTGTCTCACGTCAGTGGAAAATCATAAACAATCACGACACGTGACCCCCCCCCCCTTCTTAATCTTCCCCCGAGTTCATGTTTACATCACGGTTATTTTTCTTGGCGAATTATTTTGGAACGAGAAACGAACGACATTTTTGCGATATTTCGACGCCATGTTGTCAGCTTTTTTATCAATTGCATTCTCCGCCACGGTACTATTTCAGCAGTTATTTCGAATAGGAAATCTCTGTACCTAATACCTACTTATATTATGTAATTAAAATTTGGTGGGGCATTTTTTTTGGGGGTTCAACATCGCTTTCAACTGCATGGTCATATCACGACGGGGTGTTACCCTTCATTCGCAGGAAACTCACAAATCTGCTATCCACATTAACCTCATCCTGGGTTGGGCCGGAATGCCATCATCACGAAGTCCTCACCTCGCTGGTTGTTGCTTAACTTCGGTGATCCTACGAGAACCGATGCATGCAACGCGCCATCGGTGCTGGCTGGTGGAGCGATTTACTCGTATGTGCACAATAAGGGGCGGTGGGTTCAACGTTGAAACGGTGGAGGAAGTGGTAGGAAGAAAGAGTTGGGTGGAAGAGATTGCCACAGACAATAACCCCCCCTTTAGGTAGGACATAACTTCAATTTTATTCTCTTAATCTTTTTGTTTTTCTTTATATTTCATTGTATTCTACTGTATATAATTTTTGTTCTACCTAATAAAGCTTTCTATAATAATAATAATAACGTTGTCGATTATTGCAATTCTCGCATACTGAAATTTGAATTTCTGCAACATCGGAATTTTCTATAACGAAATATTTGCAGTACATAGCAACGGAATTTGTCGGGTTGTTCAGTCTGTGTGTACATTTGTACACACACAAGTGCAGACGGCTCGTGGATACAGATTGCAGGACGAGTAGTTTTTTTCATAAAAATATTTTATCATATTTGGATGGCTCAGAGCGAAAGGCGACCAACTCCAGAAAACCCAATTTTGAGTAAATCAGCTCTAAAGTTTTGGGTCGTTTATCAATTTTTCACTTATTTTAATTGCATGGTATCTGCGAGTTTACAGCAGTTATATTTTTTGAAAGTCTACTAGATGACAGTTATAGTGTTTGAAAGTCTACTGGAGTTGGTTTGTTGTTGCTCCGAAAATATTTTAAAAAAAATTCAGTGCACAAAAACTTTTGCTGCTCTCTATCGAAAAGTATTTGAGCTAGGGAGTTGGTCGTCAGTTCCACTGAAAGATAATTCATGACTCAATCTAGTCCTATGAGTAACGGAATTTTTTCAAAAAATGGAGTTGGTCGCCTTTCGCTCTGAGCCATCCATTTGTGTTAATGAAACCGGGACTTAAACCACCGACCTCCAGATTGTCTGTCCCGGTAGCTCAGTGGTAAAGGCGGCACTCTGTGAATCCATAGAATCCAGATGTCGTGTGTTCGAAACCCAGCCGGGACATGACATTTTATCCTCCCATTTGGGATTTTTTTTAATAATATGTGTTGGGCTGACTGCTGGAATAATGGGACTTTAATAGTCTTAATCGGGCAGTATAAATAAGGCATTATTATTACAAGTTCGCCGCCTTATCGATCAAGCTACTGAGGTCGGATTACAGTACGAGTACAAGTAGTAAAGTGTGTGTTTTATTCAATACCGGATTACCCATATGGCGGATTTGGCAGATGTCAAGGGCTCCGCGGTTTGGGGGGCCCCGCGCTTCATGCAGCTTACATAAATCGGTGATCTACTTACTACACATCTTACCTAATGACATCTTTCTTAACATTCTCTTTTCAAAATACATTTTTAGACATTATTTTCTACTATTATTCGGAAAAATGTTGCCTGCGACGCTATAAAAGTAGTTTTGGATCGATGTTCAGGGCACTTGGCTTCGATTTCAAGGTTCAAAAAATGGTATTGTAAAATAAACTTGGTACAATTTTGGGGCCCCGCGCCTCGAAATACCAAGGGCCCCGCGTAGCCTTAATCCGGCACTGCTTTTATTAAGAGACGAGCCGTAATTTTCTTGAAAAATTTCGGAGCAGCAGACACTTTTCTATTGAAGATTGCGGGAAATGCGGGAGCGTCTTATCCCACCGACGCGCGACGCGACGCGACGCTAATACGACGCGCGACAGTGCGGACGACACGACGTAGAACTGAAAGATAAGGGCAGTGCCAAGGGAAATAGCCAAAACGTCTATTATTCTTATACATTTATCACTTCCGAGAAATTTCTAACATTAGAAATCGGAAGTTTTGTGTTAATTTTTATAAAAATAATAATAATATTTTGCTCCGATTTCAATTTTTTTTTTTTTTTCATATTTCTGGACGTTTTATAACCTCCTGTTTTAGCCTAGCTACTTCTCAATTTTGAGGTCATTCGAGGCGAGGGCTTTAGCCTCCATTCGGAGGAAAATTTAAAACCATCTACCACATTAACCTCATCAGCTAGCTTTAGGTGGGCCGAGAATATAACCAGCATCACGGAGATTCTGGGCGTCATCCAACAAAGTCTTCATTTCGCTGGTCGTTGCTTAAACAAGCATTGTGGTAACTAGACTTGTAAAAGCCAGCGTCGATGGCGCGTTCAATGAACCGGTTCTCGTAGGATCACCAAAGTAAAGCAACATCCAGCGAGGTGAAGACTTCGTGATGTTGGCATTCCGGCCCAACCCAGGCTGAGAAAGGTTAATGGGGGTAGCAGGATTGGGAGTTTCCTTCGAATGAGGGATAACTCCCCCGTCGTGATATGACCATGCAGTTGAAAGCGACATTAAACCCAAATTAAAAAAGACTAAATAATGTAAATAATCTAGTGCATGGATCTGTTAATCGGATCCCAGGACTCAGTGATTGGATTTTTCTTCTTTTTTCCTTCCTTCTTTCGCTTTGGGTTCATACTTGCTTTCATTATTCCAAATTCTATAAAGTTGACGAAATGTTGGATGCATCTATTTTTTGTTGTTGTTAAACTGAGTGTTCTTGTTCACAAACGTAGTTAGGTACCTAGACATTCTAAACAATATTTCCGATATGTTCATTTATGTTGGGAAGTAAAAGTAAAAGTATTTTTTTTTTTTTAATTTTTAAGAGTTCAGAAATATTAAATTAGGTCGATCCAAGAACCATGTACCATTTGCACAATAGGTACTATAGGTAGGTAACAATATGCCTCATTTTTATATAATTATTAATAAAAAAGATGTTGGAATCCAAGAAAAAAAAAAAAAATATAGGTACGTTCATTCTAATAAGCAAATCTAGGCTGGTGGCGGTGTGGAGGCGGGGGAGGCAGCCCTGTCGCACATATTGCATCACCTCCGCAGACTTAAGGAGCCACAAGAAGTTATTACTCTCTGGGAAATAATGCCTCCAACCTCCAACCCTTCCTAAAAAATCTATTGACTTTTCCGACATGAACATTACGAACAAAAAGGCCTTTTTCTCCGGTAAACTTCTTTTCAGACAGCTGGAAAATGATTAACATTTCCCCCCATTTTTTTCCCCGGCTTTTTTGTTTTCTATTATTTAAAAAAAAAGGTGGCCTTCTCGCTTTCATGGAGGAAAATAATTAGATGCGTGTGCAAAGGGATCCACAGGGACTTCTGAGAAGTGTGTTTACATAACGGTCGTTGTACTTACGCATTTTCGAGTGATATTTTTTTACACGGACTTGGCCATACAGGGTGGTGCAGAACATGGTCCTTTAAGTTTAAGGATGCATTATTGCGTTCAAATTAGGAAAATAAAAGACACTTTGGTCGAATGTGTTCCTTTAAGGATACATCATTGCGTTCAAATTAGGAAAATAAAAGACCCTTTTTATACTTTGGTCAAATGTTAGCTGGTACGAGAAATCGAGTCCGTATCACGACCAGTTTTCTTGAAAATTACATTGCATCAGAAATAATATTGACCCATCATAATTTTAATTTTTCTTTTAAATTTATTCGTTATTGACGGGTCAAGCCCAATGTACATTGATAACATATAGAACAATATAAAATTAATACAAATAAGAAAACACAATAAGAAAATTTAAGAAAACAAGTAAAATATCACAGTTAATTTTCAGCGGTTAGTTAGGCGGATACTTACGCAATTGACGATTTGTGCAGATAAAATTTGGCATGTAGCTGCAGGGCGCTAAAGTACGAACCCGGAAAATTTTCATGAAAATCAGCCATATTGTTTTTTGGTTATATCTCAATAAAATTTCAAATATCTCGCAAACCACTGTCGCTTTTAAGTGGATGGTCATAATAGATGGGGGTTTTACCCTCCATTCTCTGGAAACTCACAAACCAGCTACTCAAATTAAATTCACCCAGCCTGAGTGGGGCCCGGAACAGGGTTCGAATTTGAATGGTCACCCATCCAAGTCCTAGCCTCGGTAGCCGTTGCTTAACTGCAGTGACTGAATGCGAACTGGTTACTGGTGTATTCAACGTTCGTTCGAAGCTGGGCTTCATTGTGCCGATTAGT